>OX384041.1:15367500-15540000 GCA_947534325.1 Agonum fuliginosum | reverse complement strand
CCTATAATTAGCCTATAATTTTCCATTTTTTGTTTCTTTTTGTGAGTTGACACCGCTAGCAGAATAGAGGTTGTAATATCATTCAAACGTCAGCTAATTGAATTATTATAATTATTTTTTGTTTGCTTACTATATTCTGTTGGGAACCTTATGTATTTATAATTTTGTTTACTACTTAATTATAAATATTTTTCTATTATAATTATAAATAAATAAATAAGATAATGAAATACAGCTAGTCCAGGGAATTTACTTTAAAAATGCCTCAAACTTCGAATACACTGCAACAAAAGCTTTCTTGACGGAATCCAATACAGAAAAATTTGCTTTTTAACATATCAAAAGTTTCCGGAAATCACCGCACCGGAAGCCATTGAAATATTGAAAAAATGACCGCTATTTCTGGTTTTTCAAGTTTAACTCATCTTTAGCTTATCATTACGAGAAAAACATTTATATGACGTTATAGAGCACAAAATTCTCTATAAAAATTATGCATGCGATTTTTATGTCTGTTTACTTGTTATCGAAAAAATAATAAAAATGCGTTTAGGATATTTTCAGTCGTTGAAATCAAGTGGTAATATTTTCTCTTGGCACAATAATGACTGCCATATTTTAACGGACAAAAATATCGCCATCCAGTTTTCAGCATATGATTTCTATAACAATTTTCTATAATACCCATTATTTTTATAATTTTTGAGGCTCTCAATTAAGTAGTCACAAATTGGAAATTTTCTCAAAGAGATCAAATTTAGTAATTTTTGTGTTTATTCAGCTGTTATTTCGGGATGGCTTCAGATATTAACTTCCGGTTTTCTGTAATCAATTTTTCGAACGTTCTTCTATTACATGCTTTATATTTTTTTTGAAGTTCACTCTTGGTTTAGTCTAGGCTTTCACATTTTCTTCAAGAGACAATCTAAATATTTTAATATTTTGAAAATTATTGTTTTTAATTAGCTGTCAATTCTTAACAAATTAAGATATCTACTTCCGGTCTTAAACATATAAAAGAAAAAGCTTTTACATATCCTATACTGAAAACCGGAAGTCAATATCTGAAATTGTTAAGAATTCGGTAACAAACTCGACTTATTAACTATTTATTGATATACATGAATACATGGCAAAACATAAACTACCTAAACCATTAACATTCAAAAAGGAATATACATGGTGTTTTATAACTTCAGGTACATACGTTAAGGGTATTATGTTGTTCGATATCCTGATTACGAATCAAATTTTTTTTTTTTAAATCGCAAAATTTATTTCCTTGTTTCCCAGTCAAAAATTTTGCGTGAAGTACTAATTCTTATTTCATTAAAAATAATTAAATATTGTTTTTTATTTTACTAGTATTATGTAATTTAAGGTGTTGATTACCTACTTCTATTGTTTGTGTTTAATAGGAACACGAATCCAGTACAGCATTACAAAATGCTGCAGGTAAACTACCCATAATTTTTCGAATTTAAAAAAATTCTTTTTGATTCGTAATCAGCATATCAAACAACATAATCATTAACGTATGTACTCAAGTAGAACATCCTGTAGAAAGGTTATACATATTAGTAATAGAAATTTTCTATTTTTCAGGCTCATCATGAATTTAAAACTCTTCATAGTAATGGGCATCTCTTGGATTTTCGAAGTAATAGCAATGTACGTTAGAGAACCATATTGGCTGTGGCACATCTTAGACACTATCAACGTCCTGCAAGGACTCTGGATATTCTGCATATTCGTTCTGAAGAACAATGTCTGGAAAGCATTAAAAAAGAAACTAGGATACCAAGTTCTAAGAGAGGGATCACAAACACAGAGCACAGCTTTGTCTGCTAAAAATTCTGTTGCGAGTACAATGAGTTTAAGACTAACCGGAATAAAGCCAGAAGAGAAAGATTTAGTTCAAAACGCAATAAGAAATTCGGCGTGCTCAGCAAACGTGAAGCAGTAAATAAAGCCTGGATATTTAAGTAGTACTTTTAAATTATTTTTCACTGTATTTCTTATTTAAGGCTATACACTTACTATGAAATTCAGAGCAAAATAGATGTTATAATATTCAAGATTGTGACTTTGTTTTTTAAATCTATGAACTCATATTTGAAATGTAAGTTTATAAAGATGGACAATGGTGCCACATGACGATTTTCTTGAAATACCTAATAGTCTGCTGGTAATTAGTGAAAACCGGTGAAATCAATCAATTTCGTCAATTTTAAAATATTTTTTAACTTATTGTTTGAAGTTTAAAAAAAAAAAACTTCTTGTGGCACTCTTCAGAACATTTCAGGTCAGGAATCGGTTATATTAAACAAAATTCAATTGTATGCATTAATAAAGAAGCATCTTGAATATTAAAATGCAAAAATTAACTCCTATTTTCTCTAATTATTGTTGTCGCAACAATGTATTGTATGATTTTTTCGATTAAATAATGTTTCGTCATTACTCATGTTAAATTTCAGATTTTTATTTTGATCAATAAAGCCAGAATTTATGAAATTCTGATGCTACTACCGTGGCAAGCGTATAGCGCCTTAAAATTGAAATATGAACTTTTCTATTATTCTAGATCCGTGATCCATTCAGCATTAAAGCATGGAAGATAGATGATAGTAATTTTAAGTTATTAAAATTATACAGATTGTACTATAACTTGAGGTACATACTTAATTTGAATGGCATATGGTACTTGACATACTGATCACGGAACAAAAAGAATTTTTTCAAAATTTGAAGATTAGTTTTTGATGTTTGTGAATGAAACAGTTTTGGGCCACTGGTTGATCGGTAGTTTTAATATTAAATATTACGTTGTAACTAGTTCATATCTAATGTTTGCATAATACAATAATAGAAGTAGCCGGCCACATAACTCTCTTTTTATTCAAAATAAATAGTATCCAGTGGCATTAAAAATTATCTTCTTAAGTAAACTACCCTTAATAATAGGAATTTTGTAAAAAAATCTTTTTGTTTCGAAATCAGTTCATTAACGGTAGGTGGTTAGCTCAGCGGTAGATGGTCCGCCTAGCATGCTAGCGGTCCCCAGTTCGATTCCCAGCGCAACCGACCATAATACCACTGGGTCCGAGTGGTTGGATTCCACTATAATAACATCTACCATTCTGTAATTGGGAGTCAATCCTGTGAGATGGTTACCAGGATAAAAAATACTATATGCCATATACAATATGTACCTACCTCAGGTACAGCCTGTATATTCTTATAATAGGTAATTCACAATTTTGGGTTAAAATTATATTTTCAATTGAAGCGTATACTATTAAGATGTTGTTATTTAACAATATGTTGATTAAATTGAATTAATTAATAAAAATTATGATTAGTTAAATTTTTTGGGGGCGCGGCAGTAAAATATTAAACCGATACAATGGAATTGAAGTTTTCATATGTATAACAAAGATTGTAGGAAGGCAGTAATATTATTCAGATATATGCGACTTGAAATGTGGTACCATATGTTAGAATGTGTATACGAGTATAAACAGTTTTATTTTTATCTAGTCAATTTGTATTCAGAATTTTGACGTCTAAAAATACGTAAAGTTTGCTGCATTATTATTTGTATCAATGTTATAAATGTTAAAGGCTAATATTAAAATATCTACTTATATTTATATTCTTATTATATTAGATAAAAAGTTGTTGTATTTTAACAAGATTACTTATGTATGTTTAATATTATATTTGTCTTTACATAAAAAACTTCATTTTTAAGATATAATGTATTATCTATTTTAAGTCTATTTATTATCTAAATAAAATATCATTAAATAAAAATATTAGAAATTGCGATATTAATATTGATTTTAGCCAGGCGTAGAACCTTCAGCAACAGTTCAAACAACATTAAGATATTAATTCTACCGGTAGATGTCTACATCGACTACCATAGACTTAAGACACATAGAAGACACGCAACAGTAAGAAATACTGTGTACTGTGTGTGTTGCTTATGAAATAGAGGCTCCACTATTTTGTGGTTTCCATTTAAGTAAAGAAAAAATCAAGTTTGAGGCCACTAGGTAGCAACTGTGCGAAAGCCACAGTACTAATTATTTTTCCCAGAATTACGTAGTAAAATTAAAATATGAGCACTTACTGTAGCGCGCTAGCATAAAATCTTAATTTACTAAATCTGTAATAAAAATTACCAGTTTGTATCCCGTTGATTCTCTTGTTTGATCTGTGCAAATAATTTTCTTTGCAAAATTCGTCATTGTTGTGTTTCTAAAAACTATAGTTACCTATTTACATAATAAAAGCGGTAGGATTTATTTTAGTTCTCGAGGTTCTATATTAAAGTACGACACGATACCTACCTAACGCACGCATTATATGTTTTGGCCGACATACCTATTTATTAAAATTATCTATTTTCTGTAAGATTAAGTGCATTTGACATTTGCACTAAAAACTGCCGTCAATCAATTAGCCTCAGAACAACTGCTAAGAGATGGCGACATTAAGGTCCGGTTGTACAATTCGAGTTTAGTGTCAGCTAAAACCTCATTCCCACCTCTATCATAGTCGTAGTCGTAAGTCATTAGTCGTAACCTTGAGAGTTTGACATACGAAACAACGTTACAGCGTTTCCACCTCTTGTCGTAGTCGTAGTCGTAAGGATTTGGCGCTGCCAAACTTTTTGTCGTAATCATAAATAGAAAGAGACGGCCACACTATATTTTCTGAAATAAATTAAATTAATATTGTTTTATATATTTCTGGATGTTTTATAGTTGTAGTTAATTTAATATTACATAAATAATTTATTTGATATATTTTATTACACATTTTAAATTTTCATGGTATGTTCACATACAATTGAATACATTTTATGCATACCTTTATTTTTTATTATTCTTCATAATACATATTATTTACCTACCTCCTGGGCAAACTAATTATGTTTCCAATATAACAATGAAATTAAATAATTAATTATTTTAGATGTATTAACTCATTTATCAGTTTAGTTGTGAACAAAATATAACGCTTATGATAAGAGCTGGAAACGGTCGGTTTTCCTTACGACTACGACTACGACTTACGACTATGATAGAGGTGGGAATGAGGCTTTAAACATAAACTCAAGCTTAGTAAAACTGAGATTTCCCAGCCAATATCCAGCGTTAAAATAAAACAATTAACCAATGAGATGCCATAAGGGAAATTTCGTAACCATGGTTTTGACATAAACAAAGTTTAAGCTGAGATTGCCGGTTTTATTAAATATTTCTTTCTTTTACACTCGTACCACGACATCTTAATTCATTTTTTAATTGTATAATTTTCCACACACGATAATTATTGCACATTTCTAATAAAACTACTTGAAAGTATCAGATTATCACGGGTTTTATGATGACAATTGTTCAAATGGACTGAGGGCCAGGTATATAACATTAGGCACGTGTTGCCATCTAGGATAAGCTTCACCCGAATACTTCCATTTTATAAATATTGATTTTAGCCAGACGTAGAACCTTGAGCAACAGTTTAGACAGTATTAGGATATTTTACCGCTAGATGTCTACATCGCCTACCATAGAAATGAAATAATTTTTGATAATTGTTTCTCCTTTACTAAAAATCATTTATTGAACAGTCACACTAAAAGAAATAATTTTGCTGACAAAATTGATAATTTATGTCGACCTTGCCCAAAGTAAACAATATTTGTTTCTCACTCACCGACAGACTAAGTAAATATGTACTCCGGTACCGATAGGTGGCATTATAATACTATCTTTCAGCATAAATTTTTTCTATTATTATGCCATGCCACTACCTACCCACCTTTGTTCTTTTGATTTTTGGAAAAATATTTCTCGTCTCATAATAATTATGAATTGACGTCTCATGTTGAAAGTCTAAAACGAGAAATTTACTGGTTCTCGTCTCGTAATTTTGAGAATAATACTTACGAGCGGCATCACTATGCAAAACTAAATTAATAGAATAGTTATTAATATAACAAGAATATTATGCGATTTATAATCAGGGATGGTAAACATAAATTATCGGTTCCGATTACGGTTTCGGTCACCGCAAGAAAAAAAATCGGTTTTGATTTGGGTTTCGGTTTAAAGACAGAAACATATTTTGGTTGGAAAAATAACCTCACCAATATGAAGATAAATATTAATATTACATAATATTTATAATATTCTTAAATTTATAAATGAGTATAACAGGATCAGGTTTTGTAAATAATTTACCATTTGAAGCACATGTTCCAGGTTATAAGTAATTATTGTGGAAAATATTCTGGAAATGCTGGAAAATGCTGTATACTTTTCCAAAAATGCTTGACTCATTTGTATATGTTAGTCCGGCGGTTATAGCACAAAACTATGCATTTTGTTATTAGAGTGTGAAAATTGGCATACATGTCAATTAAACCATTCTCTTTCATATAAAAAGTGATGGCAAAGTGTTACGTGTCAGAGACGGCCGCTATTTTGAAAAAATGTCCGCCAATTTCAGTGTTTTCATTTCTCTCGTGTGGTCAATATAACGAGAAATTTTGCTATATTATATGAATTTAGAGCACAAAATTTGCTATAAAACGGTATATATCCGTTTTTCTTACCTCTCGCCTCATATTCTATGAGAGTGACGAGTGTGCGTTTTTGGCAGATATGCATGTTTAGGGTCTCTAGAATACGAATTACACATTTTTGAGATGATCAAAAAACTATCAAACATTTAAATACCAAATTTAATATCCAAGGTTTAATACGATTTTCATAGACCAATTGTATTTTGGTACCAATTCATAAACCGAAAGTAGACTTTTCATATAGAGCAATAGGATTTTCCTTAAATTATCTCGATAAATAAAGCATTTATGATAATATATGTTTCATTAAATATAATAGAAACTTTTTTCAAAGGATTTTCTGTACCTACTTACAATAATTTATAAACTATACTGCCGTCCTTATACTCCAGTCAAAATACGGGGGAGGGTTGTATTATTACTGGCAACTACCAGATTTGGTCTAGTATAGGTTTTTGGGTCGCTGATCACGAATTTCGGGGTCATTTTGTAAAGAAATGTGCGGAACACACTTAAATTTGCAAAAACTACCCCCAAAATGGGTTCTTTTTTATATATTCGCACTTTGAGTGCCCAGATTTTGCACAAAGGGTTTTTTTGGGTCGCTGATCAAGAATTTTGGAGATTTTTTTATAAAAATTAATATTTCACCCTTAAATTATCTAAAACTATCCCCAAAAAAGGGTATTTTTGCTATTTTCGCACTTTGAGCGTCCAGATTTAGTCCATATAGGTAGGTTTTTTAGCTTGGTGATCAAGAATTTCGGGGATTTTTTTGTATATAAATTAATATTTCACCCTTAAATTAACTAAAACTACACCCAAAAAAGGATGTCTTTGCTATTTTCGCACTTTGTGCGTCTAAATTTGGTCCATATGGGTTTTTGGGTGATCATGAATTTCCGGGGTGTTTTTAAGCAAAATTAATATTTTGCCCTTAAATTAGCAAAAACTACCCCTACAAGAATATCTTTGCTATTTTCACTAAATCTAGACGCACAAAGTGCGAAAATAACACACCCTTTTTTGGGGGTAGTTTTAGGTAATTTAAGGGTGAAGTATTAATTTTTATTTAAAAAATCCCCGAAATTCTTGATCAGCGACCCAAAAAACCTATATGGACTAAATCTGGACGCTCAAAATGCGAAAATAGCAAAAATACCCTTTTTGGGGGTAGTTTTAGCTAATTTAAGGATGAAATATTAATTTTTATTAAAAAAATCCTCAAAATTCATGATCAGCGACCCAAAAACCCCCTTTGTGCGAAATCTGGGCACTCAAAGTGCGAATATATTAAAAAAAACATTTTGGTGGTAGTTTTTGCAAATTTAAGGGTGTTCCGCACAATTCTTTACAAAATAACCCCGAAATTCGTGTTCAGCGACCCAAAAAACCTATACTAGACCAAATCTGATAGTTGCCAGTAATAATACAACCAAACCCGTATTTTGACTGGAGTATTAGGAAAAAGGTCCTATCTGCAAAAAATTTGTTTTAGCTATTATTTTATACCGTGAGTTTTATTTAACGTGAAACATGGGATCTTTCATATCCATGGTTAGGTACGAATTTGACAGCAATGTATTAGAGCGATTCATTTAAAATAGAACATAGGCTGTAATTATCAAGTAAATATTACCTGTCAATAAGGGTTGTGTTGTTGAAAATAAGGTATACAATAATTGAAGAAAAGGTGCAAATGATACGTTGGTTTGGTATAATGCAGATGTTAGCCTCAGACAAGTACCTATCTGATTTATTTCGTGTATTTGAGAATTTGTTATAAATTGTATTCTGAAAAAATATCTATTAAATGTTTATATTTCTTGCAACTTTTTTCATATCTAAAATAATTAGAAATACATACATATTTCATTTGCTATGTTCTATTTTAAATGAAACGCTCTAATACATTGCTGTCAAATTCGTAACCATGGATATGAAAGATCCCATGTTTCACGTTAAATGAAACTCACGGTATAAATTTATATAAAAATTTTGTGGAAACATATATGCGGCTTTTCACTATTAAAATTGCTTTATACACTGGTCAAAACAAAAAACGAGACACTTGAGATTTGTCAAAATTTAGGTCATTTTCAAACAGTCATAACTTGACTTCTATGCGACCGTTTTGGAAGTTCTGATGATGCCAGGTAAGCTTGAAGTGTCCTTTTTAAGAGGGTGTATGCGAACTTTAATGTCCATCATTTTCAATCCCGTCCGCACCTCTCTGAAGAAAACAAAACTTTTTGTGAAATAAAAGTCCAACTTTGGAAGTGTGTACGGAGCTGGAAAATTTTTTCGAGTCGATCAACCATCAAGGCGATTAAATTCAATCAATTTTCGTGGATGTCACCAAAAATGAAGTGTCTACGATTTTTGTAACCAAAGTTATGCGCGTTTGAAAAAAAGTGCATTTTGGGGTTTTTTCCACATAACTTGGATTCTTTTTAACGAAATGGGAAATTTTTTTTGCGCAAAGAATCTCTTTTCTGCGCATGTAAGAGGGAACATGCTTGGTTAGGAATATCTCTATTTCCGCCCTAAAATGACGTATTTTGGCCTAAAAACGTCGTACTTCGACTATTGTTAAAACGTCCGCAAAAACATGGACGGGTTGTTTCAATAAAATGTAAAAACAATTCACATCTTTTCCTGTAAATGACGCAAAAAACGAAGTTTCTACGATGATTAGGCGCAAAGTTATGAAAGATTTAAGAAGACTATGCATTTTGGCTTACCCGACGTGCACGGTGCACCACGAGGAGGTTGCCGGTTGGATTTTTTCATGGGTTTAAAATTAGGGTGGAAATAGAGATTATTCTTAAAACGGGGTAGGTATGACATTACAATGCAATTTTACTATGGAAAGTGTATGAAATAAATTGATTCTAAAAAGGGGGTAGGTATAACTTTACAATGCAACTATTAAAATGTAAGTACGTAAAACTATTTATTAAGATTGCTTAGTAGAATAGGTAGAATTAGGCGAGAGGTCGTGTGCTGGCCACAGTAGATTTTTTATGTAAGTGGTACAGTTCTCGAGAAAATCGTGTAAATACACTCGAGGAAAATAAAAACGCACCACTTGAAAATGCACCAAAAATGACAAAATTTCAAAGTGCGATATCTCGGCTGCATTTCGACGAAATTGGATAAATCGTTGAGTTCTGAAAACGTTGAAGTCTTATCTTTAATGTGATGATAGCCAATGTGACAAAAAATCCACTCCACCGCCTCCCATCTTCTAAAGAAAAACAACTGTACCTAATGTCCAAAAAGGTCCAACTTTGGCAACTCATACGCAGTGTCAAAAAAATCGTGGAACTTATTGGCCAACAGGGTAATAAAGATCAGACTTTTTCCTTCAAGGTCCGCAAAATTTCAAGTAGGTACCTTACCTACGATGATTTGGCGCGAGGTTATGAATTTTTGAAAAAATGTGTCTTATTGAGGTTTTTGGCCATAACTTGGCGAATTTTGCACGAAAATCAATAAATTTTAGATTTCCGAGAACGTTGAAGGTTTCTCTTTTGGGCCCTGTAAGTTAATCTGCCACCAAAACCGATCCATCTCCTGCCACCCCTGGATAAAAAAAACATGTTTTTGACTAAAAAATGTTCGATTGTAGCAACTTGTAGCGTGAGTAAAAAAAATCGTTGACCTTGACAGGACAATAAACTTTTTCCTTCAAGGTCCGCAAAATTTCTAGGACCTACGATGATTTGGCGCGAAGTTATGAATTTTTGAAAAAAAGTTCCTTTTTGAGGTTTCTGAATTTCATTAACAGTTATCTAAAAGTGACTCTAAAACATTTATTTCTTTAATCACCTTTATTTTTTAGATGTTTTAAGAATTAAACGAATTTGGTGCGAAATCGGACAAGTTATGGACAAAAAGCACAAAAATACCATTTTTTTCAAAAATTAATAACTTCGTTCCAAAATATCGCACGTACTTGAAATTTTGAGAAAATTGAAGGAAAAAGATTGAACTCTATTGTCCTGTTGGGCAATAAGGTCCAAGATTTTTTTTACTCACGCTACAAGTTGCTACAATTGAATATTTTTCAGTCAAAAACATGTTTTTTTATCCGGGGGTGGCAGGGGTTGGATCGAGTTTGGTGGCAGATTAACTTATAGAGCCGAATCGATAGACCTTCACCGTTCTCGGAAATCCAAAATTTATTGATTTTTGTGCAAAATTCGCCAAGTTATGGCCAAAAACCTCAAAAAGGCACTTTTTTCAAAAATTCATAACTTCGCGCCAAATCATCGTAGGTACTTGAAATATTGAGGACCTTGAAGGAAAATGTCTGATCTTTATTACCCTGTTAGCCAATAAGGTCCACGATTTTTTTGGCACTGCGTATGAGTTGCCAGAGTTGGACCTTTTTGGACATCAGGTACAGTTGTTTTTCTTAGGGGGGTGGGAGGTGGTGGAGCGGATTTTTTGTCACATTAGCTATCATCACATTAAAGATAAGAACTCGAAGATTCTTCCAATTTCGTCGAAATGCAGCCGAGATATCGCACTTTGAAATGTTGTCAAGTGGTGCGTTTTTATTTTCCTGGAGTGTATATATGAGCAATTTCTAGCCATTTTAAATAATATTAATTTTTTGTCATATAAATGAATTTCAGAATCACTAGTTTAGTCACTGTTTAAACATAATCTTTTAGAGATCGTAGTGATATTTTAGTATTTTTGTGTTTATTTCTGTATAGGTCAAACTATTAACTTGAAAATTCCTGCATTAGATTCTTCGAAAAATTTACTATTTACTAAAAATTTACTATTAATTAAATGTACGAAAAACTTGCAACTTCATAGTCTTTAAAAATCTAACTTTCAATTATAAGGCATTTGACTTTAAAAAATCATCTGCGGTGCTTTACTTTTATGTATTTTTTTTTAAATATAATCAATTTCTTAAATTTCAGCCTACCCTAAAAAAATTTCAGTCTGTCCTAAAAATTCCTCTTGGCTACGGTCCTGATTGGGCTACAATTAGGTTCTCAATAGCGGAGTTTCAATTCACCGTTTCAAAAATTCTATATTTTACCAACAAAAGATAGGCTTAAATTTGGGCTCTAAATCACGCATATTTTTGGAGTTTATACAAATTCCGATAAAATAGCATAAGAATGTGAATGAGAGACATTGCACACAAACCAATTCAGTAATACAACTAACCACGTTAATTCTTTAATTAGGGCTCGTCTAGTTATAGATATACGAAACTGAAGTTAAATGCACGTAGTACCTATATAATAAGAACAACTCCCCAGGAAACACAAATATATACGTACTACATATATATCATGTAGCAGCCATTATATCAAAGTAAATTGCGATGTCACTCATACATATAAAAACTTGTTATTTTTAATCAAAAATGTCCGCCACAACAATATCTTGGATCTTGGATATAGAAGGGAGGGTGGAGTAGAAACTCCACATGCACTTAGACCGCTCAGACAGGCCCATTGTACATCCTCCGGGTAGCACAGCTCCTTGCTACAGATCCTGAAGCCATTCCACACTCAGGAAGAAAGCCACCAGGTCAGCAGCGGGAGTTGTGCTTAGGGTGGCCATGTCCGGCCAGAATTCCCCTAGTATGGATCCTCTTTTTGAAGACAAAGCAGGGCATTCACATAGGATGTGCTCCACAGTTTCATCTTCTTCTTCGCAGCCTCTACATAAAGGACTGTTGACGATTTTCATGCGGTGCATGTGTTTTTTTAAACAACTGTGTCCCGTCAAAATGCCGACAAGAAGTTGAAGGTTATTTCGAGAGAGTCGAGTGAGATAGTTTGCCAGTTTAATAGTTGGCCTCGCTATTAGTCTCTTTGCATGTCTGCATTGACTTGCTTTGAACCTGAAGTTCATTCACAAGTATTGCGCTCTGCATAATCCCCATAATCTCAGCCTGGAAGACAGTGGTGTGGACACCAAGGGGTATGCTAACGTTAAGGTTCAGTTCTTCGGAGAAGATTCCCGAGCCTAAGCCTGTGGACGTTTTGGAGCCATCTGTAAAGATGAAGATGTCAGGTCTGGAGGCTCCCTGACCATCTAGTATAACACGATAGGGTTTATCGAAGTTAAATTTGGGAGGTATGCAGTCCGCATTCATCTGCAAAGGAGGAGCAGAACGAAATGCTTCTTGCAGTATAGAGCTGTGTTTGCAGCTTACTCCTGATTTTGGTAGGAAACCTGAATGTGAGAGGCGTAGAGCAGTCTTTAGTGCTACCTCCTCTATATAAAGATTAAGAGGAGTGAGACACAGAAGGACTTCCATAGCCGCTGTCGGTGTAGTACGCATTGCACTAGTAATTGCTAAACATGTCAGTCTCTGTACATGTTCTAATATCGAAGATGCTGTTGATTTCCTGACTTTAGGCCACCAGACCAGAGCACCATACGTAATCATTGGCCTAATGATCGCTGTGTAGAGCCAAAGTGAGAGCTTGGGAGTTAGCCCCCAAGTTCGACCCATAACACGACGGCATTGCCAGAAGGCAATGCAGGCTTTTTCAACTTTTTGGTTTAGATGTTGACCCCAGGTCAATTTACAGTCAAGTGTAACTCCCAGATACTTAACTGTATCTGAAAAGCCTAGAGTTTGATTGAAGAGTTTCGGCATGTTGAGTCTGCCGATTTTACGTTTTCTGGTAAAAAGGACCATCTCAGTTTTGGTTGGGTTAACTGAAAGAGAGTGTTCCTCGCACCAAGATTCAAGAAGTTTGAGAGCATTGTTGGCCACTTCACAAAGTGTGTTCTCAAATTTGCCATTTAGCAGAATTGTAATATCATCTGCATAACCAACGGTGTAGAAACCATTGCTATTGAGTAGCTGTAAAAGGCTGTCAACTACAATGACCCAAAGGAGAGGTGAAAGGACTCCTCCTTGAGGACAACCTTTGGTAACGTAACCCCTTATGGTTGAGTTTTCTGACGAAAACTTAACGGCTCTATGTTCAAGCATGAACTGAATCCACATAATTAGTGGTTGTTCAACGCCATGTTCACTTAGAGCGTTGACTATGGAGTTAAAAGTCGCTTTGTCAAAAGCTCCTTGTATATCAATGAAAGCACCCAGGGTGGAATTTTTACATTCCATCGATCTCTCGATCCTACTAACTACAGCGTGAAGTGCAGTCTCGGTTGATCTACCCTGGATGTAGGCATGTTGATTAGGGTGAAGAGGATGGCGAGAAAGCGCAGTCTCTCTAATGTATCTGTCGCACAGTCTTTCCAGAGTTTTAAGAAGAACTGAGGTAAGACTTATTGGGCGATAAAATTTAGGTGATGAGTAGTCTGACCGTCCTGGTTTAGGAATGTACACTACTTTCACTTCCCTCCATTGTAGAGGTACATATGTGAGGGTTAAACACGCCTTAAAAATCCAAACCAGATGAGGTAGCAGTTACTCACATCCCCACTGAAGAAGGGAAGCCTGTCCTAAAAATTCATCCTGGCTACGGTCCTGATTGGGCTACAATTAGGTTCTCAATCGCGGAGTTTCAATTCACCGTTTCAAAAATTCTATATTTTACCAACAAAAGATAAATTTGGGCTTAAATTTGGGCTCTAAATCACGCATATGTTTGGAGTTTATACAAATTCCGATAAAATAGCATAAGAATGTGAATGAGAGACATTGCACACAAACCAATTCAGTAATACAACTAACCACGTTAATTCTTTAATTAGGGCTCGTCTAGTTATAGATATACGATACTGAAGTTAAATGCACGTAGTACCTATATAATAAGAACAACTCAGCATTGCTATTGCTAGCGATTAAACAGATACCTACTTCTTCATTCAATTCTCCCACAGTTTATTGCAATCAACATTACAATGTTATAATCAACTGCAAATTAGATTTTCCCTTAACATACAAAACAAGCAGAAAAAATATTTTAAAAAAATTCATCTTCCCCAGGTCGGAATCGAACGTACGACCTTTGGTCGAGCCTTTAGTTCCGTAAGCCGCTGAGATATCCACACGGCTACGAATTGACAGCTGTCATTGTACGAATGTAGCAATTAAAACTAAAGATTAAAATTTTCAAATTATTTTCATTAATTTCTTGAAATTACATTATGAAACTGAAGTAATGTGTATTAAATAAGATGTCGGAATGGATGTAGTATTGTCCTGTGCAATATGGTGTCATTTGTTGTCAGCCGGACAGTTTTTATTTACAAAAAACTGTTTTCACATGTTAAACGCCTATGCCACACTTTCGCTGGGACACACGGTATGTTCCTAATTGCCTTATTTTAAAATTGATGTCTGTAATAATAGTACATTTTGCATAAAACTCATCGCAATTTCATGAATTTTGCTCTCTTTTCTTTCATTTCTACTGCAAATTATATTTATTTTTAAGTATTCTTATTTGGCGTAAGGCAATCTAGAAACTCTAATGATTCTATTGATATTTTATTTATGCCTATTGCATGTTCCAAATTGCAGAAATTTATACAGATAACTTGTATAAAAATTACTATCTGAAAACGGTTTTGAGCGCGACCTTAACCCTCGGGCCTCGGAATACCAAAATACAAATACACACTTCCGAAACGGGTCATATAATTAAAAATAACAACAAATTATTACAAAAAAATCTGACGTGGCCACCACAAGACATCCCGCCACACCTACTTTATTATTTTTACTTATTACCTATACAAATATATTAATATATAAGTACTACTACCAAGGATGTTATATAATAACGCTGGATTGCTAACTTCTGTGTGAAAGTGAAGCAAGTGGTGGGGGAACTTGGTAAGCTGCAAATGGCGGCAAGACTGACATTTGCAGTAGTTGACTGTGTACTTTCGCTTTTTACATTTCATGGGTTGCTGAATAATAAAAGTATTTATTTAAACTGTTCTTTATTATTATGTTTGAACTTAATATGAAATGAACACTGACAAACACTATTATCAAGGCGCCTGTACGATCAAAATCACAACTACTCTGTCTTTATTATCATGCTGGCGGAAGTAAGAAAGTTACACGCAGGCGCACAGTGTGTGATCATTGGCGGGAATACATTCAAATTTCAATAACATACATCATAACAGGCTTCTACTTTTATTATTTGCAATACGATTTGTACAACCGAATCCTACACATAGGACGTAGACATTGTTCAACTAAATTCATCTACAGAATATATTTCTGTTCAAAATGTGTATTGCATAAACACGAATTATCAATAATTTAACATTATCTTGAAAGAAACAATCAGAATCATATGAAAAACACAACACAGAACTCCATAGATTGCATTAAAACCGTACAATAAAATGACAGATTCCAAGTTATAACATAAAATAGCTGGCGACAGTACCACGTGATTATATCTCTGTCTCACTCTTTCTTTGTAAGCAGCAAATGGCGGCTTGCGTCTCTGCTACCAATGGAGCGATATAGGAAGTTAGCAATCCAGCGTTACTATATAACATCCTTGACTACTACTTACAAATACATTTCAGTAATTCTATTTAAACTGCAGAAGAATATATAAACGATATTTTACTATTGTCACTGTCATGTCATAATAATTTAAATTTTATGTAGTAACAAATTTTAAACGATGATATGGACTACAAGATACCGGAATACTAAATTATAAGTTTTATACTCATTATTCTTATCCCTGGTTAGAATGCCACATAGAAACACATAAAAAAATTATACGATTCTATGGTAGTCAATATGTGTATTGAAACACCTCTTTTACCATAAACTGCTGGAAATCCAGATATATATTTTATTGGTTTTTATCCGCATATACGAATGTAAGTCTATTCGATCTTATGAGTTTCAATGGTACACAGGTAGAACGGATTTTATACGATTCTATGGTAGTCAAGATGTGTATTGAAACACCTCTTTTACCATAAACTGCTGGAAATCCAGATATATATTTTATTGGTTTTTATCCGCATATACGCATGTAAGTCTATTCGATCTTATGGGTTTTAATGGTACACAGGTAGAACGGATTTTATACGATTCTATGGTAGTCAATATGTGTATTGGAACGTGTATTTTACCATAAACTGCTGGAAATCCAGATATATATTTTATTGGTTTTTATCCGCATTTACGAATGTAAGTCTATCCGTTCGTATGAGATATAATGGTACACAGGTCGAACGGATTTTACAGGAATCTATGGTATTTAATATGTGTATTGGAACGCGCATTTTACTATAAACTGCTGGAAATCCAGTAATTTATTTTATTGGTTTTTATCCGCATGTATACGATTTTATAGTAACTTCGCTAGTAACTTTTAATTGGATTATATCCGTGGGATACTAATTTCTATGAGAATTTATACGCATTACACACTTTGTTATTTCTATACGGTTTTATAGTAATTTCGCTATTAACTTTTAATTGGATTTTATCCGTTTCTATGTGATACACATTCTATTTGATCCTATGAGCAAAGTGGGACACTATTTTCTATGAGAATTTATATGCATTACACACTTTGTGATTTATATACGATTTTATAGTAATTTCGCTATTAACTTTTAATTGGATTATATCCGTTTCTATGTGACACACATTCTATTTGATCCTATGAGCAAAGTGGCAAGCAATTTTCTATGAGAATTTATACGCATTAAACACTTTGTTATTTCTATACGGTATTATAGTAATTTCGCTATTAACTTTTAATTGGATTTTATCCGTTTCTATGTGACACACATTCTATTTGGTCCTATGAGCAAAGTGGGATACTAATTTTTATGAAACTTTATACGCATTACACATTTAGTGATTTCTATACGGCTTTATAGTAATTTCGCTATTAACTTTTAATTGGATTTTATTCGTTTCTTTGTGATACACATTCTATTTGAGCCTATGAGCAAAGTGGGATACTAATTTCTATGAGAATTTATACGCATTACACACTTTGTGATTTCTATACGGTTTTATAGTAATTTCGCTATTAACTTTTAATTGGATTTTATCCGTTTCTATGTGATACACATTCTATTTGATCCTATGAGGAAAGTTGGATACTATTTTCTATGATAATTTATATGCATTACACACTTTGTGATTCCTACGGTTTTATAGTAATTTCGCTATTAACTTTTAATTGGATTTTATCCGTTTCTATGTGACACACATTCTATTTGATCCTATGAGCAAAGTGGCATGCAATTTTCTATAAGAATTTATACGCATTACACACTTTGTGAGTTCTATACGGTTTTATAGTAATTTCGCTATTTACTTTTATCTGGATTTTATCCGTTTCTATGTGACACACATTCTATTTGATCCTATGAACAAAGTGGGATACTATTTTCTATGAGAATTTATACGCATTACACACTTAGTGATTCCTATACGGTTTTATAGTAATTTCGCTATTTACTTTTAATTGGATTTTATTCGTTTCTATGAGATACACATTCTATTATTTGATCCTATGAGCAAAGTGGGATACTAATTTCTATGAGAATTTATACGCATTACACACTTAGTGATTCCTATAAGTTTTATAGCAATTTCACTATTAACTTTTAATTAGATTTTATCCGTTTCTATGTGATACACATTCTATTTGATCCTATGAGCAAATTGGGATACTAATTTCTATGAGAAAATATACGCATTTATAGTAATTTCGCTATTAACTTTTTTTGGATTTTATTGTTTTCTATGAGATTTTATAAGATTTTAATTATTGTATTTACAGTTTGGATTTTTATTTTATTTGAATCGTATGTACAGTTTGGATTATATTGTTTTCTATAGATTCTTATAAGATTTGAATCGTATTTATAGTTTGGATTTTATTGTTTTCTTATAGAAAATACAATCACATTATGCTCATATAGGATCAAATAAAATATGTTATCATATAGAAACGGATACATGGCAATTAAAAGTAATAAGCGAAATTTCTGTATAAAAACCACAAAGTGTGTAATGCGTATTCATTTTTATAGCAAATAGTTACCCATTCTGCTCATAGAATCAAATAGAATGTGTACACATAGAAACGGATGTAATACAATTAAAAGTTAATAGCGAAATTGCTATAAAAGCGTATAAATTATCATAGAAAATAGTATCCCACGTTGCTCACCGGATCAAATTGTTTGGATTTTATTGTGTGTACCACATAGAAACAGATAAAATCCGAATAAAAGTTAAAAGCGAAATTACTACAAAACCGAATAAAAATCACAAAGTGTGTAATGCGTATAAATTCTCATAGAAATAAGTATCCCACTTTGCTCATAGGATCAAATAGAATGTGTGTCACATAGTTAATAGCGAAATTACTATAAAACCGTATAGAAATAACAAAGTGTGTAATGCGTATACATTATCATAGAAAATTGCAAGCCACTTTGCTCATAGGATCAAATAGAATGTGTGTCACTTAGAAACGGATAAAATCCAATTAAAAGTTAATAGCGTAATTACTATAAAACCGTATAGAAATCACAAAGTGTGTAATGTATGTGTATCACATAGAAATGGATAAAATCCAAATAAAAGTTAATAGCGAAATTACTGTAAAACCGAATTAAAATCAAAAAGTGTGTAATGCGTATAAATTCTCATAGAAATTAGTATCCCACTTTGCTCATAGGATCAAATTTAATGTGTCACATAGAAACGGATAAAATCCAATTAAAAGTTATTAGCGAAATTACTATAAAACCGTATAAAAATAACAAAGTGTGTAATGCGTATAAATTCTCATAGAAAATTGCATGCCACTTTGCTCATAGGATCAAATAGAATATGTGTCACATAGAAACGGATAAAATCCAATTAAAAGTCAATAGCGAAATTACTATAAAACCGTATAAAAATAACGAATTGTGTATTTGCGTATTAATTCTTATAGACAATTAATTGCCATTTTGCGTATAGAACCGAATATATTACATTTCTCATAGAAGCATATAAAATCCGTTAAGAATTTTATCGTAAATTTACATTTATTGCAGATAAAATATGTTCCGAATTGATCCAGATTAATACCCAATAGAATATATTACCACATTGCGTATAAAATGACAATAGAAATATTACGGCACATAGAATCCCATAAATTCTCATAAAGTTTTTATTACAACTTTGAGGTATGGCGGGTAAAATTCGGCGTATGCACATAAGTTACGATAAATTCTCATTAAAACTTTATCTGTATTAACTACCATTTTATCTGGCATTCTAACCAGGGATAGCAGATACAAAAAAAATTATAAAATACAGATTGTAAATAATAATCACATAATCTTTCATCTAAAATAAAAAATTGTCTTAAATTAATTATTTATCGAAATATTTAAAAAAGTACTACTTCCGGTTTATGGATTTGTACCAAAATTAACTGGGCTCTTAAGATTCATATTAAATTCTTAAATATAAAATTTGGTTGTTACTTTACTTTATTCGTATTCTATGGATCTTAAAACGTGCTTATCCACAAAAAACTCACTAGAAAATTATGACCAATCACTATACCTTCCTTATAGAATATGAGGCGGGAGGTAAAAAAACACAATAATAACGTAAATCATAAAGTAGGTTTATACTTCAAAATATTTGCCGCAAGCGAGTCGATTCTTACTTTCAAATAAGCTTTTTTGACTGAAATAATTGATAAAACAAACAAAATACGAAAACCTAATCTGCATTCATGTTAGCATTGCCAACATGAAATATCAATAAAAAATGTGTAAATTGCACTTAACAATAATGCATACAAAAGCCAAAAACAAATAATCATAAGTAATATAATAAGAGCCATAAATTTATCGGTAAAATTTACGAATAGTTGTTGCGTAGAAACGGACAAACTAGTGTCAAAATTGGTATATTTAAATCACGACATTAAAAACATTTAATAAACAAAATGTAACCATGGTTACCCTACTGTGGTTTTATCAAATTTTATCGCTGAAAAACTGCCCTCTTCGAAAAAGTTATGCATTCTTATTGGCCAGAAATGACGTGTGTAAAATAATCACTTATAAACAAAAAGAAAAAAAATCTAATTACTTAGTCTATATACCATGTAAAACATTAATAAGAGTATAATCTCAGACCCTACAGCTCTAAAACAAAAATTCCTGAACAGCTACGCAAAAAATTTGATTCCCGGGTCACGCGAGACCCGGTTTTGGTATTATGAGGGTTAAATAACTAGGATATTAAATAATATATAACAATTAGTTGGTATTTTCTTCGAATGATTCGTCATTAGAACTTAATTCTTCAATTCCGCTTAAATCATCGTCTGAAGAGCTTGTTTTCACAGTGAATTTCATACAATCGAATGTTTGATCCATCAAATGTTCTTTTTCGATTAATTCTTCCTCATAATTTTTGACATGATAGCAAATTTTCTTCCATTCATCAGGACCTACTGCTTCAAATTTTTCTTTTGTTAGTTTCTCCAAGTCCTCTAATCTAAAAGTCACATTATGAGCGGCAACCTCATTTTTCACCATTGCCCAAACCTGCTCGATTGGGTTATATTCAGGATGATTATGGTAGTAGTCGTAAAACTTTATGAAGGAAAGTGTTAAGCGACTGTGCGTGTTGTAGTAAAATGAGATTACACAGGAATGCAGTCAAAATTGAATCTTTATTAATCTAAGGCCTAAACCTTAAGGCCTTAGATTAATAAAGATTCAATTTTGATTGCATTCCTGTGTACTCTCATTTTAGTAAAACTTTATGTCCGTACGATTCTAAAAGATCGTCTAAGCTATATCGAAGTTCTTGGTTCATTTTCTTCTCTTTAATTATATTATATAATTCTGACTTTGTCATACTTTCATTTCAGCTTTACGAGCACCTGAAATAATACTAGGCTGTGAAAATACATTGTGATAACTGGCGTTATCAATGACCAACACTGATCTCCCTGGTAAATTTGGTAACAGCTGAGTGCGGATCCACTTCATGAAATTTATATGATTCATGTCTTCGTGGTAATCTCCACTTTTTCAGCCTGGAAATAATATGAACATAAAATTAATGTTTTAAGCCGCATTCACAGCCCAAAATTTGACAAATTTCAGTTATGTGAACGCAACTACACATTGCCATAAGACAGACCACAAATTTCGTCAAATTGCGGGCTGTGAATGCGACTTTGCTTGGTTTTATATACAAAAGTTAAACTTTAAACTCTGCTTCCATGGTTCCATGAATAACAACAGTAGTTTGTATTACCTACTGTCAAATATTTGATGCGAATTTGTCAATTTAAACTCAGTTTTACTAATTTAATTTTTGTTTATAATACCGGGCATAAGAGAGCAATGGTAATCTTAAACAACATTTAAATAATAACATTTTAATCTAATATACTTGATTTAAAGATTAGAAGACCATTTGGCACAAATCCAGTTTCTCCACCAGCATGAACAATAATAATTAGTCGCCTGCCTTTTGCAACAGAAATTTTTAAACCTTTGTCACTATCATCATACCATCCCTTTGACTGGGGCATGAGAACAGTGAAGATATGTCTCATCAGTATATATAATGTTCCAGTTTTCAGCCCTATACTGCAACATTTTTCGCAAAAAATTAATTCTTTTTAGCCGAATATCATACGACTCCATTAACATTTTCCGTTTCATTCATTTTTTTCACAATGCAACTTAAGGTAGGTGTTCTTTTTCTGTTATATAAATTTATCATAAATTAGTGTTCGTATAGCTTTAATCTCTCCAACTGAAATTTCTTCTAACACTGGAAAATTCCTCGAACTCTTTTTCTTTGGTGAAGTAAACGAAGAGCTTGCGCATGGCTCTATGTCATGGGATTGCTTCACGATATTTTGATATATATGTGGCTTCAAGAAGTCTTTTTCTGAAAATTTTTATTTAGCTAACTATTGTACACCCAGCGCCGATGAATCGTGGAAAACTAGATTTTGACATGGTGCGATTTAAGTTGGCAACACTTCTGGCGCGCCGCATGTGTCAAACTAAAATCGACAATCTCCGATGTATCGTGGAATACTAGATTCTAGAAAGTTCCAACTTAAGTTAGCAATACTCATGGAGCACGCTGGGAACTTTCTAGAATCTAGTATTCCACGATTCATCAGCGATTGTCATGGTTTTAGTTTGACAACTTAAATCGAAACTTGTCACCATCTAGTTTTCCACGATTCATCGGCGCTGGGTGTACATGTTATAAATTTAGGTTAGATTACCTATAATTTTTCAAAAGGATTTTTAATCCAATTTCTGCTTTTTCGTGCATAAATTTTCCACATTATTTTCAATTTCACGAGTCTGGCTATGAACCACCATTCCCTGTACACCAAGTTTTTTTTTTGACATTATAATAGTGGTCGATTTTAATTACAAAAATGATCTACGCCACTGAACTGTTCGTTTTGTTACGAGTTGCTATGATAACGGCTAACCGGACGAGTTTAAAGGTGGATTTATAAGACGCACAGCGCATAGAAAATAATTTATAACAGCACACGAATTATGTATTTACCATTTATTCATTTATTATTTATGTCAAAGTCTCCTGTCAAGATTATTTTTTTGTCAAACACGGTTTTATATTATTTTGTTGTCCATTATTTTAAAGAAATATTTGTAAAACACAATAAAAATACACAAAGCCTCCAAATTAAATGTCAAAACAGCTGTGATAACCCGTCAATAAATCTGTGTTTCTGTGTGATTTATAAAACCCCCTTGAAGAAAATGCTGTGCGCTGTGCTGTGTTGTGCTAAATTATGTTCTGTGCGCAGTTATAAATCCACCTTTAGTTTCTGCGCATATGACGTGCGGTCCTTTTCTTAGCTGGAACGGACTCTACAAAAGCTCTAAACAATAAACAACAAAGAAAAATGATGAGGTGAAACAAAATGCAATTACTTAAAAATAATGGAAAAAGATGATTCCACGGCCTGTTCGGCGGATTGTAAGATTTTATTACCAATCCGAAGCTGTATGCCGGGCCCCACATTGGGCGCCACTTAGGTATGACCACACTTCAGTAAGATACTTACTGTGGGTGCGACCAACCAAAAGTGCCGGCTGGTGAAGGGTGCTCGAACAAGGCGTGGGTCCGTCGGCGCCACCCAAGTCTGAAAGAGACAGGATAGGGAGCTAACAACTTGGGAACTAGCGGTAACGGTGCAGAAAAAACAACAAAATGCTTCAAGAACTACAAAACTAATGAGAGTGAAAACTTTGAATTTAATCAGAACAGACTTGAGGATAAATACAAAAAAAGTATTACCACATGTCGAAATTTATATAAAAGATAAAAAAATAAAGTTACCAGAACAAGTATACATGCGGCGTCTAGCTATCCTCTTCTCGCTGCTGGCTGAACGAGCTGCAGAAAGGAAAGGTGGCTCTTTGGCTTTTTTTTTTTTGAGGGTAGGAGAGAATGCTCATGCACACCCAGCATCATGCCTAAGCAGTGGATGCCTCCCGAAGGGAAAAGGTAGTGTGGGACTCTAGCCATCCGCTTCCGCCTCTGACTAGCCTACCCACTAAACTCTCCCGTCCCTTTGGAACTACCAACCACCCCGGAACCGCTTGCGCATATCTTCAGTGTGGTGGCTACCTCTGGCCTATTGGCCTCTTCTTTTCATGTTATTCTCCTTCTGCCTTCGCTTAGTCATCGCCTGAAGCTCTTCTAGCATTCTCGGTGTTCCTTTCATCGTCCTCCTTCTTGCTCATAATGCCGGTTATAAAGTTCGCAACCGCGTCCCACCGCTCCTCGTTCTCCAGCATGACCCCGATCATGTTGTGGCTGGTTATGATGGTGCCGCAGACCCGCTCCATGGTTTCTCGCCGTGCCGTCCACTGAGGGCATTCGAAAAGTGTGTGCTCCGGTGTGTCGGTGGATCCGCAGTATGCACAATTTCCATCCTGCTTCTTACCAATTCTATGGAGGTATGAGCCGAAGCATCCATGTCCTGTGAGGACCTGCGTCATGTGGTAAGACAACTCCCCATGTAACATGGAACATGGGCCATGTTTTCTGCTCACCCATGGTTCAAGCTCAGGGATCAGTGTTCTTGTCCACCACGCCTTGGATGTCGTTTCCCACTTCCTTTGCCACTTGTCCATGGTGCTTTTCCTTGCTGCCTCCTTGCTCGTATCTCTCAACTCATACCTGTGTTCACGCTCCTCGGCAAGCAGTTCTATGGGTGGCTCTTTGGCTAACGCTAAACTAGCGGTCAGTACCGTCGTCGGCTTCGAGTTAAAAAAAAAATTAGGTGGTCTTCAGCGACTTTAGGCAGCTGTAGAGTAGCCTGCAGATCCAGATGCTAAGCGATACGCCAATCCTAGCTGGAAATCAGGATACTGGCCTCTGAATAAGGTAGGCGTGGCTGCAGAGTGGTGAAACAACTGGGCAGCAGGTATGCCGACAGATGGAGATGTCCTGAGACTGGGTTGCGACGATACTTTTGCAAAGCAGCTCCCCGCTATCCGTGTCCAACAACTGCTCAGCCAACAGCCTAAGTTCCCTCATCAAAAACTTCTGGGCTAAAAACAGAACTAAGCCAGTATGCTGTTCCACTACTATGCTACATAAGATACTTGGATGTTTGACTTTCACTCTCAAAATGATTACAAAATACACAGTGACTTACTAAAACTAATTTACATATCACAAAAATTAACAACTAAGGCAAGCAAAATTTAACGGACAATAATCTCAAAAATATATTACGCAGAGCAGGGAATACAGGGAAAGATGATGAAAAAGAGAAATGTAGTATGATAGCGCGTCCGCTAGACCATACTAGGTTAAATAATAAAAAATTTGATATAACCCCACCCAAATATTTGATACAGAATTACAGAATGTTTAAAAATTAACAATAAATGAGTTTAGTTGGCCGCGACAACTAAACCAAAACTAACAGCACACTTTAAATTTTACGCGGCGAAATGCTCTCGCGAATAAGCCGGCAAGCAACTTGGCCAAGGCCAAGGCCGATACAAGAAGATTAAAACAGAACTAATTTCAAAATCAAATATACTTACAGTGTTCAAAAGGTAATATTTAACAGACATGTGCCATAAATAACACTTAAATTACTATTGAAATCTACTAGAATACTACACAAAAACAAAATATGCAGAGAGGCACTAAATACGTCTGTTCGCTTTGACGGCTTGTCCGGGAGAGCGAGAGTCTGAAGTCCAACCCAATGCACCACCACTCACCGCCGGAAATCAACCGCGGCAAAAATTTGCAAATCCATACGAACAAAAAGAATAATCACACAACATACGCATCCGGTGTAATATTTATGCACAAAATACAAATGCAGAGAGAAATAATGTTACACTACCCCTCTGCTGACGCAAAAAAATGTTGAAACACATTTTTTTTTTTTAAACTGGAATTGGAACTAATCGGGAGAAGGTTTGAGGTCCTTAATATGCCCGCGATCTAGATTATTACCAGACTCATCCGTCAGTACATACACCAGGTCCGAAATTTTCTTAGTGACAGTGCAAGGAATGAATTTTGGAGCTAATTTAGCAGAAAAGTGGGCGGCAGCATTTGACAGTACATAATTACGTTTCCAAATTTTGTCACCAACAGAAAAGGTCAACGGGCGACGTCGCAGGTTATAATTCTTAGAATTTCGTTGGTAAGCTTCGGAGATACGGATCTGCACATCTTCATAAATATCTTTTAAAGGTCCAAGATGTCGGATATACTCTTCACAAGACGACACATCAATAAGATGGTCTGGCGGGCCATAAAATTTTCCCGACAAAGGAACATAACGTCCGAAGCTTAAGAACACAGGACTGTAGCCGGTAACATCATGAACACACTAGTACGTATGGCTTGAGTAACAGCCGGCAAAATGATATCCCAGTGACGCTGATCCTGATTTATGTACGAACGAAGGGCTGTCTTTATCACGCGGTTGTGACGTTCTACAAAATTAACCTGAGGATGAAATTTCGCGTTATACCATACTTTAGGTACTTCGTACTTATTCATAAGATTGACTGCGAAACTGGGTTCCGTTGTCCACGATCATGATCTGTGCCACCCCATGCAGAAGGAAAACGTCACGTTCTAATATCTCACATATCTTGGAAGCGTTTGCTGAACGCAAAGGGTAAGTTAAGAGAAACTTTGTGAAGAAGTCAGAAATAACTAAAATGTAGCTAAAGCCCGAAGTGGTTCTTGGCAAAGGACCGATGAGATCGCACGCAATGCACTGCCACGGAAAACGGATGAGCGCCATGGACATGATCGTGACAAGATTGTATGATATTAGGGCGTTGTTCACGTGGAATAACTAGTTTCCATTCTGAAAGATTGGCCGGTAAAATACTACATCGAGGCACACGCTTATAAATTGATTCATTTTCTACTCTCCACTCTGAATAGCTACTAGGGTCTCGAAGGATGGACTCTCGAAGATTTAGATACCAAGGATCAACAGGAGCCGATTCAAGAGTCAGAGAAGATATCTCTAAAGGCGCTCTAGACAAAGCGTCAGGAACAACATTGTCCTTGCCAGGACGGTGTTTGATGGTAAACTGATACTGCTGTAATTTTACACACCAGCGGGCTAATTTTCCCTTCGGTTCAGGCATGCGCATAAGCCAAACTAACGAGGCATGATCGGTTATGATAGTGAAAATGGAACCTTCGACATAAGGGCGGAAATTTTCAAGAGCGAAAACAACACTTAAACATTCGCGTTCCGTTACGGAATATTCACGCTCGGACTTAGTGAGAGAGCGACTTATGAATGACACAGCCACTTCATTTCCATTTTCCTCTTGGGTTAGTACAGCTCCAAGACCATAGTTAGAGGCGTCGGTATGTATGACAAAGGGTTTGCTAAAATCAGGACTAGCTAAGACCGGAGCTGTGCTAGGGCATTCTTTCAATTTATGGAACGCGAGTTCAGCAGCTTCGTTCCACCTGATGACATTCGACTTCTTTTTGGCTTTAGTGAGATCGTTTATAGGAGCTGCGATAGAACTAAAGTTTGGTACAAATCTTCTGTACCACGAGGCCAAACCCATGAAGCGTTTCACTTCAGTGACCGTCTTAGGACGCGGAAAATTTACCATTGCTTCCACCTTTTACGGATCAGTGCGCAAACCGTGCTGATCGACAATGTAACCGAGGTATTTTAGACTAGGACGACAAAACTCGCACTTTTTAGCATTAATCGTAAGATTAGCTGCCTCTAAGCGCTTAAGCACTTCATAAAGCGTGGCGAGGTGTTCCTCAAAAGTTGCGGTGGCAATAATGATGTCGTCAAGATAGACGAAGACTTTTGGCTCCAATGCTGGTCCGAGAATACGGTCCATCAACCGCTGAAGAGTCTGGGGCGCGTTACAAAGGCCAAACGCCATGCGTTTAAATTCAAATAAACCGCGGCCTGGTACGGTGAAAGCCGTCTTTTCACAAGAGTCCTTAGCTAAAGGCACCTACCAAAAAGCACTCTTGAGGTCAATGGAAGACATATAAGTTGCGTCGCGAAGCTTGTCTAAGATGGCGGAGACGTAGGGCAACGGATATGCGTCCTTTTTGGTGACTGAATTAAGTTTTCGACCATCGAAGCAGAGCCTAAAACTTCCGTCTGATTTTTTCACAAGAAGCACTGGCGACGACCAAGGGCTATGCGAGGGTTGCACTACTCCCAATTCCAGCATTTTGTCGAGTTCGCGATTTAAGTGACCGAGCATGACGGGCGACATGGGGTGGTAATATTGCTTACTCGGTAATGAATCCCCAGTATCTATGATATGTTCCGTTGAAGTAACACAGCCTAAACCTTTGGACCCTAATTTGTTATACGAACTTTTAACAATATCAAGTGCGTGGCTCTGCGAAGGTGTCAACAGGGTAGCATCTTTGATGGTATGAACTGCAGCTACTTCGGACTTCCAATTATTCGAATGAAAATCAAGAGCTAAGCCGAAACAACGACATAAATCTATGCCCAGAATGAGAGAATGTTTAACTGTAGGGGAGACAACAGTTTTCACAACTTTAGTTACTCCATTAAGTGTGATTGGCAGCATTACAGTTCCTAAAATGGGCTGAGACACACCGTTGGCTGTGGCGATACCTCGAGAAGGAGGAGGTTGAAGATGTACAAGAGGATCTGACAAAATAGATAAACCTGCTTTACCTAACACCGTGACACTCGCGCCTGAATCTACTAACGCGGATAACTGATGTTTGCCTACAGTGACATGCAAGAATGGACGTTCATCATTCGCCACTGAATGAAAAAGAGGAGCTAATGAATGAGTGGAACAAAAATGTGATACGGTATTTAACCATGAAGTCCAGCGAATTTTTTCAGCTCTTACGTCGGGCCGGTGGTTGCGACGGCTGAAGATTCGCAGCCAGCTTGAGCGTTTTTTGAATGCCTATCGCGACATTTCGGGCAATTTGTCCGAGTAAAGTTGGGATTACCACACGAATAACAATACAAGCGTTTCGGTCGAGTGCAAGCACTAGCTAAATGGGTTTTCTCGCCACAATTCCAGCAATCTTTAGGTCGAGTTGGACTAATAGCGGTTAAATCACTGCAAAGACTAATTTCCGCAATAGTACGCAGCGAAGATCGAGGCTTCTGATACGCTAATTCCGGCTCTAATGAAGATGAAGAACGCGCAGGTGGATTTTTAAAATTAGCTATGCGATAACGGCAGTCTTCGGCTATTCGCAAGTGTGACAAAAGTTGATCAATAGTTTTACAACCGTATAATGATTTATCGTTCTGAAAGTATGGCTGCAAGTTCCTTATAATATACATAACCTGAGTTTCTTCCGCAACTGGAGAGATTAAATGTCGAAAATAGTTTCGAATGGAAGCCACGAATAATTATATTTTCTCGTCAGGACCCTGAGTGCGCTGTCTGATTTCGTCCCATAAACGTAGTTCGTAATCGGTCGTTAAAAAGCAGATTTAAGCCGAATAACTAACTGTTCCCAAGAAGTGACTGAGTGACTGACCGATCTATACCAGGTCAAAGCTTCGCCAGTAAAGTAAAGAAGAAGCTTGTTTCAAAATTTCGGAATCATTTATACTATGAGCTGCGGTAGCTTCGTGAACGCTGTCCAGGAATGTCATCAAACTGCTGTGCCCATCAAACGAGATTTTAAGTTTGGATAGCAGGAAAGAATTATAATGGTTACTAGGATTAGCAAATCTAACAGGAGGCTGCATCACAGTGCTATTCGCGCAAGCATCATTCATCGCGTGACGGAATAAAGAAAAAGAATTGGGACCAACCGGTAAAAGTGGAACCTCAGGTGCTACTGGCGGAGGTACAGTTGCAGATAATGGTCTAACCGGAACATAAGCCGGAGCACTGGTAGGGAATTTATCCTCAAATGACAATAAATCAGAAGTGACTACTACAAATCGTGACTCTAACAGTTCAGCAACGTTCGTCAAGTCGATTAAGAGGTTTGCTTTATAGGAAGGTTCAATTACTCGTAGTATTCGTCTTTGCAAATGTGCCGCACGGTTAACAAGGCGTGAATGAGCGGAGGATGAACACTGAGAAAGAGATGACAACTCACCATGTATTGCCTGTAGTTTATTCTTGCAGATGTGATATTCCGTATTTTGGTCTAAGCGAACGTCCGGGTAATGAGTACTCGCACCAGGCATACTTTCAACTTTCATAAGTCCACGTAAGGTCCCCATTATGTCCTGTCTGGAGCCGACATCTGGTACTCCTCGTATAACTAACTCGTAACGTAACTCATCGTCCATCAAATGCTCCATTTTCTCCCAGTCCATGGTCCAAATTAAGTAAACCGGAAAACAGAATTATATTAATAAATGCAATAAACAACAAAGAAAAATGATGAGGTGAAACAAAATGCAATTATTTAAAAATAATGGAAAAAGATGATTCCACGGCCTGTTCGGCGGATTGTAAGATTTTATTACCAATCCGAAGCTGTATGCCGGGCCCCACATTGGGCGCCACTTAGGTATGACCACACTTCAGTAAGATACTTACTGTGGGTGCGACCAACCAAAAGTGCCGGCTGGTGAAGGGTGCTCGAACAAGGCGTGGGTCCGTCGGCGCTACCCAAGTCTGAAAGAGACAGGATAGGGAGCTAGCAACTTGGGAACTAGCGGTAACGGTGCAGGAAAACAACAAAATGCTTCAAGAACTACAAAACTAATGAGAGTGAAAACTTTGAATTTAATCAGAACAGACTTGAGGATAAATACAAAAAAAGTATTACCACATGTCGAAATTTATATAAAAGATAAAAAAATAAAGTTACCAGAACAAGTATACATGCGGAGTCTAGCTATCCTCTTCTCGCTGCTGGCTGAACGAGCTGCAGAAAGGAAAGGTGGCTCTTTAGCTAACGCTAAACTAGCGGTCAGTACCGTCGTCGGCTTCGAGTTCAAAAAAAAAATTAGATGGTCTTCAGTGACTTTAGGCAGCTGTAGAGGAGCCTGCAGATCCAGATGCTAAGCGATACGCCAATCCTAGCTGGAAATCAGGATACTGGCCTCTGAATAAGGTAGGCGTGGCTGCAGAGTGGTGAAACAACTGGGCAGCAGGTATGCCGACAGATGGAGATGTCCTGAGACTGGGTTGCGACGGTACTTTTTCAAAGCAACTCCCCGCTATCCGTGTCCAACAACTGCTCAGCCAACAGCCTAAGTTCCCTCATCAAAAACTTCTGGGCTAAAAACAGAAATAAGCCAGTATGCTGTTCCACTACTATGCTACATAAGATACTTGGATGTTTGACTTTCACTCTCAAAATTATTACAAAATACACAGTGACTTACTAAAACTAATTTACAATATCACAAAAATTAACAACTAAAGGCAAGCAAAATTTAACGGACAATAATCTCAAAAATATATTACGCAGAGCAGGGAATACAGGGAAAGATGATGAAAAAGAGAAATGTAGTATGATAGCGCGTCCGCTAGACCATACTAGGTTAAATAATTTTTAGGGCTACCCGTTTATTTGGAGTTTCTGTCTCTCAACATTTTGTGACCTAATTTTATTGTGGAATTTTTGGAAGATCGTTGGCTGAACAAGTACGGCTGGTGCTAGAGTTTTTTTTATCCATTGCGGAGAAGCGCTTATTTTGAGGAACATCTTGTCATCTTGCAACTTGACAGTATTATTTAAGGAAAGTATTTTGGTTTTCCAAGTGTTTGTTGTGAAGTAGAACGTTGGGGGCCGTCCGTTGTCAGGGCCGGGCCTGCTGTACTTCGGCTTAACTGAAGTTCAGCGTTGGCGTTTTTCTGTTTTTTTGATCTAAATTTTATTTAGTACAGTTTGGGATTTTGCTCTTGGCTTTGGTCGGGTTACTACGCCGCCCAGTAGATAACTTTCTTTTTTTTTCTATTTTGAACCTTTTGTTTGGTTGACGGCGTCTGCGCTCAGATTAACTTAAATAGCTGTTTAACCTAGTTTTAAGACTTTATTTATTCGTTTAAGATTTGTGTTCATTCCATTTGCTTGTATGCTTTGCTACATTCAATTTTGTTCCGTGCGCACGTAGTTTGGCTTGCCAAGTCCTCGGAGACTTGTAGCAGCCCTGTTTAAGCTTTGCTATCTCTCTGTAGATTGTATTTGCTTTCTGAAGTTTCATTTTTATTGTGTATCACTATTATTGAATTACCATCAGCTTTGCCAGCCCTCTGTGGATGGTATTTGCTATTATTATTTATTGCTTGCACGCTATTCACCTGCTCTGATGTTCCTAGTTTTGCTGCTGAGCGTGCATTGCCTCTCTTGCTTGCTGCTGTAACCTGCTTGGAGAGTGTGACCTAAAGCTGAAGCTGCCGTCAGTGGGTGAAAGTTGTTCCGCCTGGCGCCCAGAACTCTGATGCTCGACCACCATCTACAGCCAGAGCTCTAATAAATCAAGCTGGCCGCAGAATCCGTTGTCACCTTCAGCCAGAAGCCACTCCATACAACCGGAGCATCTGTATTCAGGTCTTATGCATTTATTAATTAAGTAGTACACTCATTTTGGCTCTCCAAGCCCAGCAAGTAGAGATAATAGTTTAATTTATTACCGTATTTGTAATTGTGTTCAGCAGAAGATTCTGCACTACCGTCGTTAACCGTTCATCTGTTATTGTAGTTTATAAATTAGATTCATGTTTTGCTTTCATATGCGAAGTCGGTTTGTGTTAGGCAGCCATTAGTGATTGTGATTTGTGGTCTTATTTGAGCTTCGGTAGTTTTGTAAAATAAATTTTAATCCCACCTTGCGAAGTGGCTTGTAGTTAGGCAGCCTTGGTGCAGGCTTTGTTTATTTATTCAGTAACCCAGTTACAATTGCAGTGCTTATTCAGTTTGCGGTGTCATTTATTCTGTCTGGTTTATTGTATTCGCTTATTGGAGTTGTTGGAACAATATTGTGTCTAGCGTAAGGTAGATTGTGATTTGCCGTTCAGCGGCTGGGGTCGTGTAGGCCAGTTAGTCAGTATTGAGATTCTTGTCAATATAAGTTGTTAAATTTGATTGTGCATTTTGGTACTTATTTCACGTATACCTACCCACTTCCCACTCTACCAGTGTGAGCAGCCGTGGCATAAAGGTAATTAATTATCTTGTGACATATTTTTGACGCCCAAACGTGGGGCCTGCTCTGGTAGTGTGGTATACGTGAAATACTTGTGACAAGAATCTCTGGTTGTTTTTCTTCTTTATTTTGTGCTATAATGGCGTTTGTCGTTTTGACACGCTATGAACATTGTTACGAACTACTGCTGAAAGGTGATCAGCGCAAAGACTACACGACTCGCCAGGCTATAGCGCGGCTTAAAGCACTACAAGACGCAGAAGAAGTACCGTTGACAGTAAATCAGGCAGGAGAACTTCAAACGTGCAAAGCTAAACATGAAGAGCAGAAAGATTTGATTATGTAGGCAGCATGGACGTTTGAGGCTGAAGTTACGGCTGTAGATAATCGGTTGGGCCATCTGCTCCGACGAACTGCGCGACTTAGCGATGATGGAGTGGTAGCGGAACGTGATGAGCTTTTGAAGGCCATTTATGAATTGGATAAGCTTTTGACTCGGAAATCTGCTTTCCCGGGGGTAGCTAATGTCAGCTCAGCTACTAATGCGTCGGCATACACGTCAACTGCCAGATTTGTGCCAGTGCACAAATGGAACCTCACTTTTAATGGAAAAACTGAGCTAGTCGATTTCTTACAACGCATAGAAGAACTGAGGCTATCGCGCGGCGAGACTGCTGAGGATTTGTATCACGGCGCTACGGATTTGTTCACGGATGGGGCTTTAGCGTGGTTCAGAGCCAACCGTGATTCTATTCATAATTGGAAGCAACTGGTACTGAAGTTGAAGGAGCGGTATCTGCCAATCAATTATGACTTGAAGGCGAAGCAATTTATATTACAGCGCAAGCAGAAGGCGTTCGAGTCGCCTTCTGATTTTATTACGGAAATGCAGCTACTGTTTTCGCGGTTAACTGTTGCGTCATCAGCTGAGGAAATTTTGGCTACGGTTCAAAATAATCTGGATGCTTATTATTGTCGGCATTTGGCCACGATGGAAGTTAGTACTCTCGAACAGCTTCATAGGTTATGCCAGAAACTAGAAGCAGCACGTGCTTCGGAGAAGTCGGCAGCTATAGAGACTGCGAAAGCATCAGCTGAGGAGGAGGAAAGTCGTGCTAAACCTGCGATGCGGTCAGGTGATCGAGCTATAGCCAGCGGCTGCTGGAATTGTGGCAAACCAGGACACCAATTCAGAGGATGCTCGGCAGCTCGGAATATATTTTGTTTTGGGTGCGGTAAACCGCGCGTTATCAAATCCAATTGTGATCGGTGTTCGGGAAACGCCAGACGCGGTCAGTAAAGGGTTGTCAAGATCGCGTCTTTTCTCCTAAAGCAACTCAATTGGCTGATGAAGAGTGGAGGAAGTGGACAGCTTGTGTTCAGGATTTTATGACGAGCAGCTCTCCGGTTTTCTTTTCTTTGGCTACTCACCCAGATGATCCTCGACCGTATCTTGAGGTGGAAGTTGGGTCTGCCAAGCTGTTGGGCTTAGTCGATTCTGGCTCATCGATCACATTGGTCACTCCTGATGTCATCAATCGTTTTAAGCACCTTACCCTGTCTGTACATCCTTCTCGAGACTGTATTACTACTGCTAATGGGGCTCAATGCTCAATAATTGGCTCTGTACAGTTGGAATTTTCTGTTCAGCATGTCACCCACCTGATTGAGACGTATGTAGTGGAATCCTTGGCCTCTGAGCTGATCTTAGGCATTGATTTTTTGCAGCAATTCAATATTATGACCGATTTTGTTCACAATACTTATTATTTTTCTAATTCTGTTTCTACTGTTGCTTGCAGTTCCGCAAGCCACTCCAATCTTACGGACGCACAGTCGCGGGCTCTTAACATGGTAGTTGCAAATTTCTTTTCTAAAAATGCTGCAGAATTGGGGCGCACTACACTACTCACACACACTATAGAAGTGGAAGCCGGAACACGCCCAATCAAACAGCGATACTATCCTGTCTCACCACATATTGAGAAGTTCATACATGAGGAATTGGACGAAATGCTGCGGCTGAATGTGGTCGAACCTTCGACGAGTGCTTGGTCATCACCGATAGTGGTTGTACCTAAGGGCAAGAATCAATACCGGCTGTGTATTGACTACAGGAAGCTTAGCCAGGTGGTTAAGCCGGACGCTTATCCACTTCCGTACATGAATTCGATCTTGGATCGCTTGGGGGGTGCCAAGTATTTATCCAGTCTAGATTTAAAGAGTGCTTTTTGGCAGATTCCGCTAGACAAGGATAGCCGCGAATATACGGCCTTTACGGTTCCGGGGAAGGGGTTGTATCATTTTGTGACTACTCCCTTTGGTTTAATCAAGTCTCCAGCAAAAATGCAGCGCCTTATCGATTTGTTGTTGGCCCATGATCCGCTACTGCAGAAGCATTGTTTCGCGTATTTAGATGACTTAATTCTCTGTACACCTGACTTTGAATCTCACCTTGCCATGCTGCGAAAGGTTATGCAGAAGCTGGAGGACGCCAATCTCACGTTCAATAGGGAAAAATGTTTTTTTATGCGTCGCGAGCTGCACTATTTGGGCTACATTGTGGATGCTCAGGGATTACGGGTGGATCCGGAGAAAGTTGACGCCATTCAGAACTTTGCAGTGCCTACAAAAGTCAAAGAAGTACGTCGGTTCATCGGACTTGCTAGCTGGTACCGGCGGTTCATTCCTCATTTCTCCACTTTGATTTTGCCACTAACTCGTTTGACTAAAAAGTCAGTTCCTTTTGAGTGGACTGAAAAGACGGCTGCAGCTTTTTCAGAGCTGAAGCAGTGTTTAAGTAGGGCTCCAGTTATGTCCTTTCCCGATTTTTCTCGGCCTTTCACTATCCAGACTGATGCCAGTTTGGAGGCTTTGGGGGCCGTTTTGACGCAAGAAACGGAGCAGGGCGAAACCGTTGTGACTTATGCCAGCCGTGCTTTAACTCCTTGTGAAAGGAACTATTCTGTTTCGGAACTCGAAATTTTAGCAGTAGTTTGGGCTGTAGAGAAGAAATTTCGAGGATACGTGGAGGGCTCGCGATTTACTGTTATTACTGACCACAGTGCTCTTACTCTTTTGAACCGGATGAAGGAACCGAAAGGTCGATTGGCTCGGTGGATTTTGCTGCTACAGTCCTATGACTTTGAAGTCGTGCATCGTAAGGGAACTTCACATGTTGTGCCTGATGCCTTGTCTTGTGGCGTGAGCCTGCTGGCTTTTCAAGCTGAGGATTTGGATCAACAGTATCGTGATCTGCGCTCGCGCATTTTGCAGGCACCAGCTCAGTTTCCTAAATGGAAGATAGTTGATGGGGCGGTATTCAAGCAATGCCGGTTGGTTAATCCGCATTCCGAGGAGGATCCCTGGAAAATGTTTATTCCACTTCCTTTACGGAAAACTGTGCTTCAGGAGACTCATGACAACCCGATGGCTGGACATTTCGACATTTTCAAGACAGAACGACGGCTTGCTCAGCGGTATTACTGGCCGAAGCTGCACAACGACGTGAAGCACTACGTCAAGAGTTGCGAGGTATGCCAACTACAAAAGGTGGAACAGCGACCTCCGGCTGGGCTTTTGGGCAAGAGAACTGTGAGTCGGCCTTTGCAGTATTTCTGCACTGATATAATGGGACCGCTGCCATTGTCCAAGAATCGTAACCGCTTCATTTTTGTAGTCTGTGACATGTTTACAAAATTTACTTTTCCTATTCGCACCGCGCAAAGCAAGGTTATTGGTAAAATATTTGAGGAGCGTGTTCCGGAAGAATTCCGGAGTATCTTGTTTGCGATAATGGTACACAGTATGTATCAAAGGATTTTAAATCTTTGTGTTCTTCTTATAATATAAAAGTGCAGTACACTCCAAACTATCATCCCTCTGCAAACCCTACTGAACGAACTAATCGCGTTATTGGCACCTTGATTTCTTCCTATCTGCAAGATTCTTAGCGGGAATGGGATGAGCAGTTGCCGCAGCTGCAATTTGCTATAAATACTGCTGTGCATGAGGTTACAGGATTTTCACCGGCATTCTTGCACTTTGGTCGAGAACTCAGTGCAAAAGGATTCTCGACGGGACCCTGTTTGGTTGCAGATGAAGTAGAATTTGAGAACCGTGAGCGGTATGCTGATCGAGTGAAGGAATTTGGTCGTGTTCGTGACATCGTTAACCGCAAACTAAAGGATACTTTTGCGAAAAATTCTCAGAGATACAATTTGCGACGGCGGGAAGTAACTTTTCAAGTTGGTGATCTAGTTCTGAAACGCACTAAATTTTTATCTGATGCTGCAAATTACTTTGCTAGTAAGTTAGCTCCGAAATACTCTAAATGTCAGGTCATCAAACGTTTGTCAGACACGCGGTATGAACTGCAGGATGTGAACACACGTAGGAACTGTGGTGTTTGGCATGTATCCTTACTTAAACCATATGTTGTGCGTGACGGAAAATTTTTGTCTTCACTGTGTTACAGTCAAAAATTTAAGGCGACGGGGAGGAATGTAACCGAGTCATCTTCCGGTCAAGGTGCGCATGTGCGTTAAGTGGGGTGGCGGTCATAAAAGTGCAGCGGAAGAAGAATTCCTTCTTGTTCAGCCGGCGTAGAGAAGCGTTACGTAAGGGCGGTGTTGAGAGGGGCCGAATTGGTCAGCACGTGTGGAGGTCGTTATCTGGTTTACAACAGCTGAAGTTAAGTATTGGATGTTATTTTGGTTTGCTGAGGTGGTTTTAGTGGCACCAATTGGTTTAGTGGATTTTTCAAATACTGTCTGTATTGGCTTTAATGCTGTGTTACTGGTTGTGAGGTTATGTGGCATCGATCACATGGCTGGAAATTGTAGCGAACCCTTTTACATTGTGCTTTTTTAGGGCTACCCGTTTATTTGGAGTTTCTGTCTCTAAACATTTTGTGACCTAATTTTATTGTGGAATTTTTGGAAGATCGTTGGCTGAACAAGCACGGCTGGTGCTAGAGTTTTTTGATACATTGCGGAGAAGCGCTTATTTTGAGGAACATATTGTCATCTTGCAACTTGACAGCATTATTTAAGGAAAGTATTTTGGTTTTCCAAGTGTTTGTTGTGAAGTAGAACGTTGGGGGCCGTCCGTTGTCAGGGCCGGGCCTGCTGTATTTCGGCTTAACTGAAGTTCAGCGTTGGCGTTTTTCTGTTTTTTTGATCTAAATTTTATTTAGTACAGTTTTGGATTTTGCTCTTGGCTTTGGTCGAGTTACTACGCCGCCCAGTAGATAACTTTCTTTTTTTTTGTATTTTGAACCTTTTGTTTGGTTGGCGGCGTCTGTGCTCAGATTAACTTAAATAGCGTTTACTAAGGGGGGAAAACATTTGCTTGTATGCTTTGCTTCATTCAATTTTGTTCCGTGCGTACGTAGTTTGGCTTGCCAAGTCCTCGGAGACTTGTAGCAGCCCTGTTTAAGCTTTGCTATCTCTCTGTAGATTGTATTTGCTTTCTGAAGTTTTATTTTTATTGTGTATCACTATTATTGAATTACCATCAGCTTTGCCAGCCCTCTGTGGATGGAATTTGCTATTATTATTTATTGCTTGCACGCTATTCACCTGCTCTGATGTTCACCTGTTTTGCTGCTGAGCGTGCATTGCCTCTCTTGCTTGCTGCTGTAACCTGCTTGGAGAGTGTGACCTAAAGCTGAAGCTGCCGTCAGTGGGTGGAAGTTGTTGATTTTTACAACATCGTATTGAACAATGTCATTCTGTAAAATTCTGTCGTTTTACACAGTCAAATCTCATTGAACAAGAAGATTTTGTAAAATTTCATGTATTTTTATGACCGTGCAAAGCGGGCATAGTGTTGCAATCGTATTTTAAGCAACACGAGTTACACATAAGTTATTCCGGGGCAAAATAACGTAAATATCACACAGCGTTAGAAACACATTCAAACTCTGCATCCTCACATGTTAGAATTTCATGCGCTCATGCATGTCCGTAGTTCTTCGTTCAGTAGTTCGGGCTAGATATGATACGTGCTCATTTGACTAATGGACGCACAATTACTTTGTGCGTTTCATAGGATTTTTTCTTTAGAATTAAAAGCAAATATTGGCTTACACGGATGCCAAATTCTATGAATGCAAAGTGTAATATGAAATAAATAAAGAAAATCATTTTAAGGTTCACACAAAACAGGCTTAAAAGGATTCAATAAATATAGTAAAATAGTATACTTCGGAGAAATCAATTTAAGAAATAAATACAATATTTTAAATATACAAATATTTTCAATCAGAAAATTACTGAGCGCCAGAGTTTGAAGCATGAGTTGAAAGCAGTCAGAGTTGGTGCGTTTCTACGGGGAGATATGCATTAACGGTATATATATTTGACTGTTCGCGTATAAGTTAGTCGTATAATGATCTTTTGTTGTTATTTATTGTTGATTAATTATAAAATGCAAGGTATAATGTGTTAGCAACCGGACTAGTAGATAGCGCGAGCCCTGGCTACCTCGCGTGCAGTGACATATTGCAGGTCAAATAACGCCTCAACGGAAGGACATACTGAAAATATAGGTTTATTGTACAAATTGGTATTGTTAACAAAGTTTACTTGTAACATTTTTTGATTGCTGTATATTTAAAAATTAACAGAGAAAACATAATTTTAAAGCTATTCCATATAGTCCGGGAGGCAGCGTTGCAAATGAAAAAACCATTTCATAAAATCTGATTTATACTTTAAATGATTCTTCTCAAACAGTCAATCGAAGATCTGAACGTCAGCTGCACCGTTAGTGGTGGAGCTGACTGAGGGATCATTCGAAACATGTAATAAAAGACTCATAAAACTTCAAAATTTGTAGAATGCATGATTGAATAGCAAATATTTCAAAAGTAATCGTCAGCTGCATTGAAAATGGTGGATTACCCGTCAGCTACTCATATGAACCGGTAATAAAAAGTAAGGGTGCAAAGTCATTTCATAAATTATGAAACTTATACAGCGTATTTATAACAGTATAAAATTGATAAAAATGATAGTCAGCTGCGCTTCTAGTGGGGGTAAGACCGTCAGCTAGGGGATTATAGGTGTCGAGCGCGCATGAGATTTCAGAGGGTTGTCCGGAAAGTAAGTACCGTTTCATTCTACTGCCACCGCAGCGCTAGTGTCGCAGTTCCGCGCAAGCTCACTCGTCTCTCTGGTTCATTGGTCATCCACTGATACCATTATTAGCCGGTTTATGTTGTGTTTACATTTGATAGTAAGCGTTCAAAATGTTTAAGACAATACCAGAGCCCGCCGACTGTAAAGTGCGTTCTGTAATACGTTTTTTGAACGCAAAGAATGTTAAGCCAGCTGAAATTCATCATCAACTTGTAGAGATTTATGGGGAAAATGTAATGACGGACGGAATGGTGAGAAAGTAGGTTAGGCAGTTCAATGATGGACGAACCAACTCATCATTGATAACAGAAGGCCGCCCACAGCGTGTTTCGTCATGAACATTGGTCGGCGGGATCTGGTATTGTCTTAAACATTTTGAACGCTTACTATCAAATGTAAACACAACATAAACCGGCTAATAATGGTATCAGTGGATGACCAATGAACCAGAGAGACGGGTGAACTTGCGCGGAACTGCGACACTAGCGCTGCGGTGGCAGTAGAATGAAACGGTACTTACTTTCCGGACAACCCTCGTATTAACTGAATAACTGACGATCTTTCTCCCAATATATCGTCAGCTGACGATCAGTTTCACTAAGTTTAGTGTTCAAACTATTAAATATTAAAATTTAAACGATTATGAAATCAATTTAATAATGATTTCATCGCTTTAAACTTTATTTTTGAACTCATAATAACTCATTGACGATTTTAAAAACTAATTGACTATCTTTCTCCTATTGTATCGTCAGCTGAGGATCAGTTTCACTAAGTTTAGTATCAAAACTATTAAATAGGTACACTCGACAAAAGAAATGAACGCACCACTTGATAATGCACCAAAAATTCCGAATTTTTAGACCGCCATAACTCGGTTGAAACTGATCGTCAGCTGACGACATAATACGGGAAAGATCGTCAGTTAGTTATTATGAGTATAACAATAAAGTTTAAGGCGGTGAAATAATTATTAAATTGATTTTATAATCGTTCAAACTTTTATACACTGGACAAAAAAAACGCACCACTTGACAATGCACCAAAAATTCTGAATTTTTAGACCACCATAACTTGGTTGAATTTGGTCGAAAATGGCTCAAGTTCTAACAAGTTTGAAGTTTCCTCTTTAAGGGGATGCAAGTAAATCTGACGCCAAGTTAATTTCACCCCCTGCCACTCCCCTGAGAAAAAAATGTTTTTGATGTTGACTTTCGGGGGAGTACTTGCGATGATTTGGCGCGAAGTTATGAATTCTTGGAAAAAAAATTGCATTTTTTTGACCTTTGAAAATTTATCGAAATTGTCTATAAATGTACACCTTACCTTAAATTGTAGTGCTTTTTTCGTTCTCGTGATCGTCAAACTTTGGTATCATTTACTCAAAATATTTTAGTGACTCGGAAAGACAATAGTTTATCTATGAGTAATGCTAAATTTCCAAAAGAAATAAGTGAAAATGGCCTATTTTCAACAAACTGTACATATATATGAACAATTGATATTTTTATTAAAACTTTAAGGCGGGTTTAGAACCATCCTTTATCTTTACAGTACTTCAGAATTTTTTAAAATATCTGTAAAAATAAGCCCAGAATTCCGAATAAATGACACATATATTTTGACGAAAATCTGCATCTGTTGTTCAATACAAGACATACTTTCCTTCTACTCCGATAACCCACGCTAAGAAATTTTGTAGTGAACTGCACGTCGCTGCGTAGAACATATGGTATAGGTTTCGAATGCGGAAAAATTTGATGTTCCGCCTTAAGTCAGAACTTTATGAACATATTTTGCGCAACATCTTACATAGCTTGATCCAATTAAACAACATGGTTATAAAACTTATTAATTTTTTGGTAAATTTAAAAAAAATTTAATTATCTACGATGATTTTATCTGAAGCTACGGGCTTTTGAAATTTACTCTGCATTTTGAGTTGTTCATAACTCTGCTTAAAATTTGATAAGTTTGAAGTCTAAAACGATCACGAGAAGCACTTCAATTTAAGGTAAGGTGTACATTTGTAGACAATTTCGATAAATTTTCAAAGGTTAAAAAATTCATAACTTCGCGCCAAATCATCGCAAGTACTCCCCCGAAAGTTGTCAAAGTTTGACATTTTTTGACATCAAAAACATTTTTTTCTTAGGGCAGTGGTAGGAGGTGAAATTAACTTGGCGTCAGATTTACTTGTATGCCCTTAAAGAGGAACCTTCAAACTTGTTAGAACTTGATCCATTTTCGACCAAATTCAACCGAGTTATGGTGGTCTAAAAATTCAGAATTTTTGGTGTATTGTCAAGTGGTGCGTTTTTTTTGGTCCATTGTATAAAAGTTTGAACGATTATGAAATCAATTTAATAATTATTTCACCGCCTTAAACTTTATTTTTATACTCATAATAACTAACTGACGATCATTCCCGTATTATGTCGTCAGCTGACAATCAGTTTCAACCGAGTTATGGCGGTCTAAAAATTCGGAATTTTTGGTGCATTCATTTCTTTTGTCGAGTGTATTTAATAGTTTTGATACTAAACTTAGTGAAACTGATCCTCAGCTGACGATACAATAGGGGAAAGATCGTCAGTTAGCTTTTAAAATCGTCGATGAGTTATTATGAGTTGAAAAATAAAGTTTAAAGCGATGAAATCATTATTAAATTGATTTCATAATCGTTTAAATTTTAATATTTAATAGTTTGAACACTAAACTTAGTGAAACTGATCGTCAGCTGACGATATATTGGGGTAAAGATCGTCAGTTATTCAGTTAATACAATTATTCAACGCTGAAATCTCATACGCGCTCGACACCTATTATAATCCCCTAGCTGACGGTCTTACCCCTACGAGAAGCGCAGCTGACTATCATTTTTATCAATTTTATACTGTTATAAATACGCTGTATAAGTTTCATAATTTATGAAATGACTTTGCACCCTCACTTTTTATTTTCAATGCAGCTGACGATTACTTTTGAAATATTTGCTGTTATGCATTCTACAAATTTTGAAGTTTTATGAAATGATTTTTTTCCCCGTCATTTTTACATGTTTCGAATGATCCCTCGGTCAGCTCCACCAAAACGCTAACGACTGACGCATGTTTCGATTATTAACTATACTTAAACTGTCATTTTATACTTAAATAATATTTTATGAAATCACTCACAAAATTGCAACGCTGCCTCCCGGACTATCATAATTAGTCCAGTCAAATTAGCTTATTTGGCGGAAATAATTTATATAGTCCTGAAAATTTGCATATATATTTGGGAGTACTGTAGAATCAAATATCCGTCGGGTTACTCCTCCGCAGGGTGCCGCTTCCCCCCAAAATCCTGAAAAAAACTTCCCCAAACGGGTACGCTGCACTAGTTTTTCGCAATTATCTCGTAACCGGTTCACCACACAGAAAATTTTATACTAAGGGAATTGTAGAGAAATAGATTCTCTACATAGGGTGATCCGAGTCATTGCTGTATCAATTGTAGTTCACGCGCTAGAGCAGTCGGAAATAAAGGGGGATCGTGGCGCGCGACGCAAACTTTGTTTCTCGCACTTGAATTTTATAAATTCCTCACGAACAACAAGGGTTACCTCATAAATGCACATACATGAAAATAGAGCAAGAAATTCTCTATCACCACATGCTAATCGCGTTTTGTTATTGTTTTCTTTTTGTACTGTTTTCGAATGATTTTCGTATAAACGTCAATAGCACAAAACTTAAATTTACAGAATTTAACAAAAAATATGTCTAAAGAAGGCATGTTGGTATGTAAATATAGTATTCTATAATACATCCTAATTGTGCACGCGAAGTTTTATAGCCATACAGATTATTTTTGCTAAACGATCGTTTTATAATTGATTTTATAAAATAAATTGAGGCTAATTATCTTTAATTTTTAAACAAATACAAATATCAATTCTTTTGTTTCAGAATTTGATTCCGCTTACAATATTTTACAAAAAAATATATTTATAAACATTGTCTAAACCCAAATTAAGTCACAATTTGAGTATAATTGAAAACAGAACATATAAAAAATGAGGTTACTTTTTACTAGGGCTGTCAAAAGTATTCGGTTAACCGATTAACCGGTTAAATGAGAGGTCAGTATTCGGTTAACCGGTTTTATCCCGCTACGGTTAACCGGTTTTAGCCGGCTACGGTTATCCGGTTTTAGCCGCTATTTAGTAGGTTTATAATATGGTTTTCTGCGGTAATTTAACCGGATTCGGTTCAAACCGGTTAAAATACCGGCTAAAAGCCGGTTAAAACCGGTTAAAAAACAGCTAAAAGTCGGTTAAAAAACGGCTAAAAGCCGGTTAAGAAACCGGCTAAAACCGGTTAGAAAGCCGGCTAAAAACAGGATAATAGCCGAATAAAAACCGGATAATAGCCGAATAAAAGCCGGATACGGTTAACCGTTTAGTAAAATTACGGTTAACCGGTTAGCGATTTGAACGATTTTTGACAGCACTACTTTTTACTTCCTTGTACGGAGTAAAGGAAGTATTGTAATCGCGAAAAATTTCGGTTCTCAGATTTTGATGGAAATATCTGTTTTGTTGACCTTTTTTGAATCCATTATGACTAGTTTCGTCGTGACGTCTGTACGTACGTACGTACGTATTTAATTTAAGACAAATTTCTTTATTTTAAATGAAACATTATGTGATTATTACATACAATCGGTATTTTATAAATATTTTTGTATCTGGTATCATTTAAGAATAATTAAAGTATATATTTATAATTTAGTATTTCGGTATCTTGTAGTCCATGATCGATTAACATTTGTTACTACGTAAAATTTAAATGATTATGACATGACAGTGACAATAGTAAAATATGCTTTATATCTTCTTCTGCAGTTTAAATAAAATGACTAAAATATATTTGTGAGTAGGTATAGTAGCAGTAGTATATTATATTATTCTACATTTTAGTTATTAAGAAAAGTATGAACAGTTTAATAGGCGTACAAGGAAGTCATGTGGTGTCTACGTCAGATTTTATCATTTTGTGTTAAATCAACTGTCATAGCTCAACGGATAACAATATTTACTTCCGGATAGCGGCATTCAATTTCTCGGACATTTTGCTGTCAGATACAGTTTCATTCAAATGTTGACATGCACTATTTTCGCCAAATTTATAACATATTCTTCGAGAGAATATTGCTAAATATTAATTAAATTTTTATTAATTGTGTTTAATCAGCTGTAACTTTTCAACGGATAACAATATCGACTTCCGGTTTACGGCATTCAATTTCTTGGATATTTTCCTATTAGATAAAAAATCACTTTATATTTTGATATTGCTTAGTTGGACTTAGTTTAAAAATATTCTCCGAGAGAACATTGCTAAATGTTGGTTAAATTTTTATTTATTGTGTTTAATTAATTGTATGTGTTGAACAATGATTAAAAATTAATATTTTATAAAAAATTGTAAGTGGAATAAAATTCTGAAACAAAAAACCAATATTTGAATCCATTTAAAATTTAAAGAAAATTAACCTCAATTAGTTTGATAAAATCAATTTTAAAACGATCGTTTAGCAAAAATAATCTGTATGGCAATTTTAATTAAGCCATACAAATTTTATAATAGAATAGCGTCATGATGTATTATAGAATACTATATTTACCTACCAACATGCCTTTATTAGACATATTTTTTGTTAAATTCTGTAAATTTAATTTTTGAGCTATTGACGTTTATACGAAAATCATTCGAAAGCAGTACAAAAAGAAAACAATAACAAAACACGATTAGCATGTGGTGATAGAGAATTTCTTGCTCTATTTCCATGTATGTACATTTATGAGGTAACCCTTATTGTTTGTGAGGAATTTACAAAATTCAAGCGCGAGAAACAAATTTTGCGTCGCGTGCCACGATCCGCCCTTTATTTCCGACTGCTCTAGCGCATGAACTACAATTGATACAGCAATGACTCGGATCACCCTATGTAGAGAATTTATTTCTCTACAATTCCCTTAGTATAAAATTTTATGTGTGGTGAACCGGTTACGAGATAATTGCGAAAAAATATTGCAGTGTACCCGATTGGGGAAGTTTTTTCGGGATGGGGGAATGCGGCACCTTGCGGCGGGGTAACCAGACGGATATTTGATTCTACAGTACTCCCAAATATATATGCAAAATTTCAGGACTATATAAATTATTTCCGCCAAATGGCATTTTTCGAGCTAATTTGACAACTAAATATATTCTTCATCTAAACACAAAACTGAAAAATAAAAACATTGATAGCAGGTGCCACCTTGATTGGTATCTTTTTATAATTTGATAAGAAGAAAAATCACTATTTACTATAACAATCGTTATTTTGTGCCATAAAGCTACTACTTAGACATTGCTATCACATAATATTCTTGGTCTACACATAAAACTGAACAAAAAAACATAGTCAGCATTTGTCACCCCAGGTGGTACCAAAAAAGTAATTGGCTCATGGATTAATGAATACTTTCTTATCTGCAAAAATAGCTAACTAAAGTGTAGACTGGAATATTAACTGTATTCAGATTTGCCTCGTTAAACAAATTATATCGATATCATCGATTTGCGTATGTTATAATACTTTTGCTTGTCCATTCTGTTTAGACGCTTTGCTTTTGTAGTTACTACTTGCACTGCTTGCCGCACTTGTTCTGCTTGGAGAACGTCACCTGAAGTTGCCACGAGCTGGTGAACTTGAGCTCAGAATTCCGCCGTCAGCTCATCACCCGATACCGAAATTCCAACAAATAAGGCTGGTCGCAGAATCTGCATTACTTCGCCGCCTTCTCTTGGAAGCTGCTTTGCACTTCTGGAACTACACCACCTCAGGTCATATGTTACTAATTTATTTTGTTAGCTTAGGTTTGTTCACCAAGCACCGGCATTTATTAATTACTAACTGTACTTGTGCTTCTGTTGCACTTATCAATTAGGTTCCTAATTATTTTCAATATTTTGCATTTACTTGATATTTTTTATTCAATTAATTAGATATTTACAATAATTTTTCTGGTTTTACACCCTTTATTCAGTCTACATTTTGCATTTATTTAATTCTATGTTTTTATGGTTACTGATTATTTTCTGATTTGGTTGTGATGCAGGTTGTTAGTTCCATTTGTATTCTAGTGGTAAGACTTAAATTGTTAATATATTTTGTTAAAATTTCATCGGTTTGTTTGAATTAATCTTCCTCACATATACTATATCCTGATCCTGCTTCAACTCCAAACTAGCTAGCCGTGGCAGCTTTTAATTTCTCAGGAGCTAAACGTCGAGGACGCGTGTACACTGTACACTGTTGTGATATCATGACATGTTGAATGTTGAACAATGGTTCCCAGCGGAGCAGTTTTAGTAATCATACTAAAGTCTTTGAGAAGTTTACCGACAGATGTACTGGATCAACAAAACTGACAGAAAACTCAGTATATTCATTACATGAAGATAATCTGTCTTTTGTTTATTTTAATGATTTCTGATTAACAAGATGTTCTCGGGATAAACCAACAAGCAGATCAAAATGCATTATGAAATCAGAGTCTATAATACGATTATGCACGTCTGCTACAGTAAATTTATTTGAAAATCTTCTATTTAAGCCCAAACTTTGGAATTATTAGCATCATATAAATATTTTGTATCCTGCGGCTGGTGTGATAATATAAAAACATCTGAGCCAGTGGCCACTGTCCACAAGGAAACGAAGTTTGGTTGGATAGTCTTGAATAAATAGGTAACAAAAGCAAGTCGTCTGCCTGCCACGAATATTTCCCTGATTCTTGTACGTACAGGGAGACCGACAGTGCTTCTCTTGTTGTCCGTAAGTTCTGTGATACCAACACCATTCTTCCACCACTAGATTTTAAACGAGTTGAAGATGGACTTTAATTTTGCGAAGTAAAATTACTTCTGACGTTGAAGTTTCGGAAAATTTTTCTTTCATTCAGCACTTTCCTGATGTAAATCGGCTACTTCAGAAATAAGTTTTTCGGCAATAGGAAAAATTCCAGTATTTCTGGTAGAACACACTATATTTCCAGGTTAGTAATGTCTAGAATCTTGTCAGCCATTTCACTTACCTTTTCTATTCCTTCAGTGCTAAGTTGTAAGATAGATTGAACAGACAGTGGAAGTCGTTAATCCACAAATGTTTAATACTATTTTGTGAAGTTGTATATCCTTTTAAAGCTTTTATCTCTCGCAATAACTGTGAGGGTGATTGCCTTATACCAATCCTGAAATTATTTTTTAATTTTTTGTTCTTCACTATCGCCGCATCTCTAAATAGATTATTTTAATTGCTCGTATGAGAGTGTAGATGGAGATTTTAGTAATTTGAAATAATTGCCAAAGGATTAATATCGAGAGAAGAAATTAAATAATTTATTAAGTATTTAGTTTTGTTATTTTTAATATTAGCCAGTTCAATTATTGGACTTCTTATCTATCCATAAGCTAAGATAATTATTACAAAATATTCCTTGTTTTAACAGGTTAAGCGCCAAGGATATTCATCTAAACTTTCCACACGGGCCAAGATATTTTTCGACATATTTTGATGAATCTGTGTCTTTAAAACCTATTTCACACAATTTTGGCAAATTTTAATCTTTGCAATAAAAAATTTCTATTTAGTTCGTTTCATTTAGCTTTTAATGATTTTTCAAAAAATAAATTAAGTATTTCTGCCTTAAAATTATGGCTACAGAAAGCCTGAACCAGCGTTTGTTTTGAAGGGCCACAGCGGACACAATACAACATTGAAACTCGTAAGAAAATGTCCGCTTGGCCAGACATGACCGACAAAAAATTAAAAGCAAAGCGGACACCGGTGTCCGCCATGGCCGAATTGGCTAGGTGAGTAGAGGCACCGGTGTCCGCCGTGGCGCTAAACCTGTTAAATACATAAGTGCAAAATATTTTGGATGCCCGCAAACAGGGCCCATTTTACATGGAAGTGGTAGTACGACATACTTGTTCATGGAGAAAAGGTCTGCAGCAAAATGTCAGTGGCAAAATGTTCCTAGTAAAACATCCCCAAACACGAATTTCTCCTCGCAATTATTCCCCGAAAAAAGTCCTCAACAAATGGTCTCTGGCAAAATGACCCCAATAAAACGTTCCCAAACACGAATGTCCTCGTGTAAAAGGTATCCATGTAATTGGGCACCGACAAAACGTCGTTAGCAGAAGGTCTAGACAAAATCGTCTCCACGCTATTAGTACCCAAAAAACGACCCCAACAAAACATGTATTTCATATTCTCCTGACACAATCCATCCCAGCTTCAGAGGTTGTTTAATGGTTTGGGATTATGTGGCTTGTTTGAAGGTAGGTAACCTAACTTACCAAACCAAGCCTTCCAAACCTAATCAATCCAACTAAACTACCATAAAAACAATCCCAAAACTCTAACCTAAAAACAACCTCTTAAGCCGAGATGGATTGTATCTGAATTGTAAGAAACAGATGATGTTTTGCTGGGACGTTTTTCGGGGACTAATTGCGTAGGAACGAATTATCGGGGACGGAGACCTTAGTCCATGGACCAGCTAACCAAATTCAAGATTTCGGTATAATATGGGGGTACTAAGTTTCCTTTTAACCATAGTTATATATGAGTATAAGGATCATTAAAAACCATGATTGCCATCCTCAAGTAGTAGCTAATAGAAATGGCGGCCAATACAAGATGGCCGGCGTTGCTTTTAAAAAACGGCTATATCTAATAAATCTTAATAAATGCCTTAAAAAGTTTCAAAAATAACATATTTTGTAGAGAAATGTTCGTAAAATTTAATGAAAGAAACCGGAAGACAATATTTTTTTCATTCAGAAATTACAGTTAATTAAACACAAAAATTACGAAAAAATCTAAAATTTCTCAACTTTAATTTTTTTGAAAAAAGTGCTAATTTTAGAAGTGCCACATCTCGGAAACTATTGGACGTACAGAGCTGCGGTTGGGCTTAAATTGTTGCAAATTTAATGTACTTTAAAAATGATACGGTCGAAAGTTTGTTGAAATCGGACCATTACTTCCATAGATATAGCCGTTTTTTAAAAGCAAAGCCTGCCATCTTGTATTGGCCACCATTTCTATTAGCTACCACTTGAGGATGGCAATCATGGTTTTTAGTGTTCCTTATACTCATATATAACTATGATTAAAAGGAAACTTAGTACCCCCAAATTATACCAACATCTTAGCTGACACATGGACTACCTTTTGTTGAACACGTTTTGGTTTCAATTGAATAGAGGACGTTTTGCTGGGACACAGTTAGACTTTTCACTTTTAATTTTTAAATTTCTTATTTTTAAATGCGGAAGTTTAAAATATGACAAGTTTTTCCAGGCTCAAATAAGGCCCATTTTGTTATCGGGGAAACTATAATAATATCTAATATCATTTAAATGAATATCCGATTAAATGTTAGTAATATTCGTAGTTATAGACTGGACTGTCTAAGATAAAAACTACAATTTAAAAAAAAATTATATGAACTAGAGAGAGGATGTTGTGATAGTTTAAAAGTTTATTACCTCTCGCCCATGGGCGCCCATAGAAAATTTTTCAAGGGGGGGCAAGGATCGAAATATAATTAAATTTAATAGAAACAGTTTTATATTCTTAAAAATACAAAAAATGTAGTTATTACAAAATAAATAATCAAATAATAGGTACTACAACCAAATGAAAAATCTAACGTGGACACCACATGACTTCCTTGTACGCCTTGTGTGTTCATACTTTTCTTAATAACTAAAATGTAGAATAATATAAAAAATTATTTTAACTTATTATACTAGTACTACTACTACTGCTACTATACTCACAAATATATTTTAGTCATTTTATTTAAACTGCAGAAGAAGATATAAAGCATATTTTACTATTGTCACTGTCATGTCATAATCATTTAAATTTTACGTAGTAACAAATGTTAATCGATCATGGACTACAAGATACCGAAATACTAAATATATACTTTAATTATTCCTAAATGATATTTATATATTATAATATTTATAAAATACCGATTGAAGGTAATAATCACATAATCTTTCATTTAAAATTAAAAAATTTGTCTTAAATTAAATATATATCGAAATATTTGAAAAAAGTACTACTTCCGGTATATAGATTGAAACCAAAAATAGGAGGTGCACAACTAGATGCTATAACAGTCCTAAATACAAAATTTCAACTTTCTACGTCTAACCGTATTTGAGTTATGCGACACACATACATCCGTCCGTCCGTACGTACGTACGTACGTACAGACGTCACGACGAAACTAGTCATAATGGATTCAGAAAAAGTCAAAACGGATATTTCCGTCAAAATCTGAGAACCGAAATTTTTCGCGATTACAATACTTCCTTACTCCGTACAAGGAAGTAAAAATCAAACTTAAAAATATCTACTTATTATTGTTAGCAGGTTCACTAAAGGTGAATTTTAAATTTCTAGCATCTTTAGAAAATTCATTTAGTACTTCATCGATAAAATCCAATTTATTTTTATTGGAATATCCATATTTTAAAATGCACAGCATTCGGTTAGCACCTCACAAACACCCAGAATGAAGTCGATAAATTTACAGAGCATCAACATCAACCATCAAAATAAAAATTTCTTCAAAAAATTATGTGTTAGTATTAAATTTGGATTCTTCGATTCTTAAGAATTTCTTACATTGTATTATACGCGAGGCTTTTAATGTAACATCTACGTAAGTATATTATTCTGAAAGCGTTATCACTTTTCATGGAACTTCGAAATAATAGGGTAAAAATCCCTTCCAAAAATTATCTGTTTAAGACTGCGTTCGAAGTGCACTAAAATTTCAAGCATACAAATCTCAAGAACTATTGCACTTAAAGGGATCCGGTTTTCAAATTTGTATTTAGTATTTAAATATCTATGTCACTATATATAACATTTTTGTTTATTGTTTAAATTTTTAATACAATAATTAAATTCTCCAGTACTAGAAAAATAAATGTATTGAAATTAGTCTCCTAACAAAGAATATGTGATATTGTTTATAAATATAATTTCAAAAATCGTATATATTCAACAGTTTTTGAAATTTGTACGAATAAAAAAATGTAGCACTGAGCGCCCGCCATAATGCATAATGCCAAATTAGACAAAAGTTGTCCCTTTGGAGGGCCAATGTTTTTGTTTTACCACAAAACTGCAGAGGTGACTACTGACTAGATATACGCAAAAATGTAAATTTTACCAATTACGTTATTCACCTATAACTTTTTTATTTGAATTAGTACAAGTCTCTAATTTGCACGTTATTATCTCCTAAGATTTTGAAAAATTCAAACCAAATTCAAATTTTCCCGTCTTAATAGAGTTTTTTTTTCTTTTCAACGATATAAAACACAAGTGCATTGAAATTAAAATGAAGGCAGAACTTACACAATAACTGCTTTAACTGCTGGGTTTTTTCAAAAAAACCCACTGGGCTGGGCAAATCATGAAAAAACCCGGGTTTTTCACAAACCTGCTTAAATGTAACATCTACGTATATTTTTCTGAAAGCGTTATCAATTTTCATGGAACTTCGAAATAACAGGGTAAGTTTCACAATCTCAAAGTTACAGAATACAATAAAATAAAATTTGTAAAAAGCCAGGGATGGGGGGGGGGCAAGTGCCCCCTCTTGCCCCCCTACGGGCGCCCATACTCTCGCCTCATATTCTATAAGAGAGGTATTGTGATGGGTCAAAATTTTCGAGTGTGAGTTTTTGGTGGATAAGCACGTTTTAGGGTTCGTAGAGTAAGAATTTAACATTTTCAAAATGATGTCTGTGTGTGTGTGTGCGCCCGCGTGCGCGTGTGTGTTCGTTCGTTTGTATGTTACACTTTTTTCGTTCACAATAACTCAAAAAATATCAAACATTAAAATTTCAAATTTTGTATTTGAGGTTTCAATACGATTCTTAAAAGTCCAATATATTTTTGGTTTCAATCTACAAACCGGAAGTTGTACTTTTTAAAAATATTTCGATAAATAATTAATTTAAGACAAATTTTTTTTATTTTAAATGAAAGATTATGTGATTATTACCTACAATCGGTATTTTATAAATTTTATTGTATCTGGTATAGTTTAAGAATAATTAAAGTATATGCTTATAATTTAGTATTTCGGTATCTTGTAGTCCATGATCGTATAACATTTGTTACTACGTAAAATTTAAATGATTATGACATGACAGTGACAATAGTAAAATATCGTTTAATCTTCTTCTGCAGTTTAAATAAAATGACTAAAATATATTTGTGAGTACTTAGTAGTAGTAGTAGTAGTATTCCTACTTATATATTCATATATTTGTATAATAAGTAAAAAGAATAAAGTAGGTATGGCGGGAGGTCTTGTGATGGCCACGTCAGATTTTTTTCTTTTGAGTGCATTTTAATAAAACCGTGTAACTAAGATTTTCGGATATTTTTGTCAATCTCAATTAAAAATGTAAAGTAATTTTGAAATTAGATGTTGTGTGCTTTTGTGTAATGAATTGTAAATTTGTGAGTTATCAGATTATCAACATGCTGTTAAAACCTAATGCAGAAAAAGTATGGCAAATAATATTATAATGTGAATGTCTGCAGTACCAAACTTCGATAAATTGGTGATGGGGTGAGATTCTGTAACACAAAGAAAAGTAGAGTTTCTTTTGAAGTAGAAAATTATAAAGATAATATGGATGATTTTTTATTTGTTTTTTAATTTTAGGAATAATTTTTTGGATGAATGTAGAGTATAGTTGTATTATAGCTGATAATATCGATCTGTAGAGAGCGCTTGCGCGTTCTCTAGCGGCCGCGTCGCGCACTACATTCAGCATCCCTGGTCCATTCCCGGGCGCGTTGCAGTAGTCAACTTTAAACTTCGCGTGCTGGAACGTGTCTCGACGCGTTGCTATGGCAACCGGCATTCGCGACTCGCGGCATCGCCACGCAACATATTGAAAATCACAATCGCGCGTTCCGTCAAATTTCATTAATTGATTTTAACCCGTTGCAGTTCATTGTTGAATGCAGTGTTCCCAGTTGACAAGTGATGTTTCGGCTATTTTCACCAAATCAAACTCAAGTGATATGCAAATGTGATGTAATTAATTTAATTTCACTCCATTGACTTTGATAATTGTTGACAGTTGATTGGACACATTGTTTATATATTGTTATGGAACATTCAATATATTCCCTACTGTTTTGACATGTGGATACGCGTATTGTTGGTGAGTGGCGATGCGCACATTATTTTCCCTGACAATAGTCTGCACCATAACTTTACACATATTCTCTTAAAATAATGTCGCATAATGAGACAATTTCATTACAACTCAAAAATATAATGAAAATGATACTTTATTACATTTTCAAAACTCTTTTAATATAAATGCAATCAAATAAGAATAGTAATAATGATGTGAAAACCAAAATACTACCTACCTAATTTGAAATGTTGAAAATTTAATAATTATTTTGTAATCAAATGATATGCCACTTGTACTTTATTTTATAAATTTTTAAATTTTAAAATGTTAGATGCAATAAATTTTGCTTAATAAATTACAAAGTCGCGTGACTGCTGAAATGAATTTAATAAATTGTAATATGGCTCATTATATTAACTGATTTGATAACTAATGAAAAATGAATAATGATAATAATTAAATAATTTTTTTATGAATTAGATGTGATAATTTCTATAATTTATGAAATTAATTGTATTGTCACGTAAATACCAGGTCAGCTTTAGTAGTCATCGCTCGCAATTAATGTAATTTAATTAACAAATACACGTAGGTACGTCTATTTGAACATAATAATAATTAAATTTAAAATTTATTTTTTAAAGAAATTTTGCCTTTTACATTTTGTTTATTATTTTCATTACGAAATAGGAAATTTTGTAGGTAGACTTTGTACACAGCTTGGGATCTAGTAAGGTAAGTATTTGATAGAAGTGAATTCGGACTAATTCTTTCTAGAAATTATTTTTGAGTATAATACTGTCAAAATTATCTATATATGATAATTATCTAAAGAATTACAGACTTTAATTACATTCATATTGTCCTGTTCTGTTCTGTACTATTATGTCCAGATTGCTTTCGATTTACAGAGGATCTTACTTCACATTTACGTGTTACATGATACAAGTTCAAACTTCAAATACGAAAACTTTATTGGAAATTGAATCAAAATACTGAAATTTCAACACATCTTTTATGTACATACGTAAAATAATTTAAAATGAAACACTTTCTACTAAGTAATTGTTGAAAGTAGATACAACCGGTAGAACGTACTATACATTGATACATAACATGTTTAACATAAGTTATATAGTCTGATAAAAAGTAAACTAATGATAATAATCTGTCTTTATTTTATGATATGTCAACGTCCAAGATGTTAAAATTAATAACATGTTATGAACCTACACATCTATTATATGTATTAAAATGTGCTTAACTTACTTACAGTAATCACTAAATTTTTTGTTACAAAGCATCTTCCATACTGCCATTTACGAATGTAGGAGGACGCTCAGCCGATAAAAGAACGCATTATTTGTATTTGACACTTAACATATTACTGAATTATTATTACCTATTTCTAGATATCTTTATGAACTATTAATTGTTTATATACAAATCAATATAACATATAATCTGTGAACTAGGACGACGATTAGAAACACATAGTTTTGTTTCGATTAGTGAAACTGCCATCAGAACTCACTAGCTGATGGTAATTTTGAGCTTTGGAAAGTTTGTTGGAGACCGGAGATATGTACGGTTATCAGAAGAGTAGGATCAGTGATCAGTGCCAACGGATTACGGCTCGGAAAGTTGAGGGTTTACCACAAAATACAATCTAAATTCAGACAACACACGAGAAATGACTGTGGAGTACTTATACTTATTAACTTATGCATAATACTGAAATATCATTATACAATTATTGATTGTTATTTTCGTGTATTTAAATAAATACAATTAACAGTCTAACTGTTCTCTTCAAATTTCTGTTTAATATAACCGAGAATATAACAATAAAGTTTTAATATTTTTTTATCAGAGAGATCATGATAGAACTTCAGGTCGGGTGATTCACCTGTATCAGTAAGAAAAACGGTTGAAAATTAGGTACCTACCCTGACTCTACTCATAAGGTCATAACTAAATTTCTATTTAAGTACGATTATAAGAATTCTAAATTAAGTCTGACAAAGAGAAATTAATTATTATCTTTCAACATTTTCTTGCGATTAGACGTTAATCGATGAGTTAGATTCACTAGTTTTACATATTATTTTAAAGAAGGTCGCTAACGCCAAACTAATAATAGTCCTGTCGCCAGCAACACTTCTGTATGCAAGTCATTGCAGGGAGAAAAATGTTGCTGAATTAATTACTTGGGTGTATGAGAAGTAAAAAAAAATTGGGTGATTGCCCCCCACCCCCCACGCTTGCGCGCTATGACGTAATTCGAAATTATAATTCACATCTTCCGTACATATTTTTTAAACTTTTTAAAATAAAAGACTTCCGGTTTCTTGCATTCAATTCTACGTACATTTCTCTATAAGATACATTATATTAGAAATTAACTAAGACTTCAATTTAACAAAAATTTTAAGATATTCTCCGACGAAAAACTGTGAAATTTAAAAAATTTTCATGTCATTATGTTTAATGAACTGTAACTTCCAAACGGATAATGATATCAACTTCCGGTTTCCTGCATTCAATTCTACGTACATTTTTCTATAAGATAAATTATATTAAAAATTTACTAGAGCCTTAGAGTAGCTAAAATTTTAAGATTTTCTTCGAGAGAAAACTGAAATTTTAAAAATTTTCGTATAGGTACATTGTGTTTAATGAACTGTATATTCCAAACGGATATATCAACTACCGGTTTCTTGCATTTAATTCTACGCACATATTACTATAAGATACATTATATTAAAAATTTACTAGGGCCTTTAGTGTAGCTAAAATTTTAAGATTTTCTCCAAAAGAAAACTGTGAAATTTTTAAAATTTTCGTAAACATTGTGTTTAATGAACTGTAACTTCCAAACGCATAATGATATCGACTTCCGGTTTCTTGCATTCACTTCTACGTACATTTTTCTATAAGATACATTATACTAAAATTTTACTAGGGCCTTGGAGTAGCTAAAATTTTAAGATTTTTTCCGAGGGAAAACTGTGAAATTTAAAAAATTTTCGTATTCATTGTGTTTAATGAACTGTAACTTCTAAACGGATAATAATATCGACTTCCGGTTTCTTGCATTAACATACATTTTATTAAAAAAATCCGAGGACCGTAATTTTAAGATTTTTCCCATTATTAATAGCAACGGTCGCGATATATATTGTACACAAATGTTTTCCTTCGCGATCTGTACTACGTACGTCCATGTCAAGTTTTATAAATATAATGTATCCAATAGAGAACTGTTCGTAGAATTTAATTTAAAAAAAATTGATGTCGATATTTGTATCCGTTCAGAAGTTACAGTTCATTAAACACAAAAATACGAAAAAGGGTAGATTTTCTTAACTTTCTCTTGAAAAAATATTGAAATTTTTGCTTAAATAATGCCCTAAAAGGTTTTTAAAATAATGTACTTTATAAAAAAATGTTTATATAATTCAGTGCAAGAAACCGTGAGGTTGATATTTTTATCCGTTAATAAATAATAGCAGTTTTTGTGAGGAGACAAAATTTCGACTTATTTTTAAATTATTGAAATGTTCGAAATACATTTTCACGATTTTCTCGAAATCTGTGCCACTAACAAGAATATTGCTAATAACCTTTTCTATAGGAATTTTAGTACTCTATATTTAATTAATGTTACAGTTTTCCTCGTATCATTAACCATTTACAAGATAAATGCAAAAAACCAAAAATATTGATATGCAACATACAATACATGGCCCCTGCACGGCCTCAGGGAGTGGCTCCACTTTTTTATGAGGGGGATCTCATGTATAAATATAAATATACGAGAAACATATTTATGACAAAATAAACACAAATTTGGACGATACCCAAATATTTAATACAGGGATGGTCGCCATCTTAAATTCTGAGGGTTGCCCAAAAGTACTGCGTGGGTACCTGCAATTTTATGAATCTACATACCCTAGACATGAAATACCAACACTAAAAAAAACTTAATATTTCAAAACACGATTCCATCAAAAATCCCTGTTTGGCTGCCGTTCTAAGTTGTTTCACATAACTTTTCTAGTTACTTCTGTTTTGTTCTATATCATGAATAAAATTAAAATCTTTATTGCAAGGAATGCTATGCTGCATAGTATTTATTTTTGAACTGTTTTTGAATAAAGACGGAAGAAATGCGAGTTCCATTTCGAATTACGTCATAGCGCGCAAGCGTGGGGGGTGGGGGGTAATCACCCAAATTTTTCTGGCTTCTTAGACACCCAAGTAATTAATCCAGCAACATTTTCCTGCCTGCAATGACTTGCATACAGAAGTGTTGCTGGCTACTGGACTATAAGTTCATTATTCGCTGGACCCTGAGCTCTCTCCTAGTTGCCCTTTTGGTTGAGAAAATATTATGTCTTACAAAATTTCTTGTACAAACAAGAATTCAACTCCCCGCTATAACTAACGAACAAAAATATATGTTCGTATAAATAATAATGTTTTAAATAAATAAAAGCAATTCCATCTTAGTAACGTTTCTAGAAAAATTTAACAAATTCTTCTCATAAGAAATAAATAATAGAGAATATGTATAGTGTACTATTTTTGTAACAAAATAGATACCAGTAGAATTATTATTTTTAAATTTTTCTTGAAACATTTAAAATTTTAAAATTATCGCTAAATAAAAACCAGGATTTGGATTATCCTATAAGAGTAATACACTAGAATGTTGTGATTATAACGATTTTCAGTTAAGATTTAGACAATGAATGTTTATTAATTCCTGTCTTTGTCAGAAAAAGGTTTAAACGGGCATGATATTGAAAATGATATTTCCAGTAGTAAAAATGTAATTCCAACACCATTACAATTGACAAGTAAAAATAGTCAGTTATTATACCACAAGAGCTTCGAAAATAATTGAAAATACTGCCGACTGATGAGACGTATTTCCATAGAAACAACTCGAGACCGGAGGTCGAGAGGTGTTTAGCGGAAATACGGCGAACCAGGAGGCAAAAGTATTTTCTATTATTTTTGATGATCGAGTGGTATACGCATTGACTATTTCATGAATAAATCAAATTTAGCAATTTTAAATAACACAATTTTATTTTATAGCATAATTTTTAATTTTATTTTAAATATTTTGACATTTGGTGAAAAATAAACAAACATTTATTATTGATTGTTGTGTCATGGTTACGGTTGAATATACGCATACTATGTCAATATATTCACTGGAATAGTTGTTTATATAGAAAATTTTTAGGTTAACTAAATATCCAATGAAATTCTCTGATTTCTGATCACGTGTACTATATTGACCAATGAATACAACATTTAACTGAAAGCAACCCATTGGACATTATCACTTATGTCAAATATGCTGCTAGGTTACAATTATTTATGTTCATTTTTATGTTTATAATAATAATTGAATAAATATGTCATTTGCACGTTTTGGTAATGAAAATTATACTTCAATTAATAAAATTTTCTGTCCGAATAACCCTCGACCATTGATAAATACTTATAATTTTGTGACAGCTACCTCAAGCACGTTGCTTTTAGGTTAACAGACCTCCGCCTGCGGCGTCGGGCGGTTACCAAGCAACGTGCTTTCGGAATGTCACAAAATTATTTCGTAATTATCAATGTCCTTGGGTTATTATAGCTGATAGTTTCTATGGTTTTTGTGAAAAATAGTGCATTTTAATTTGTTAAAATACAGGTTGGTGGAGGTGAAATGCGAACATAGGGAACATACATGACAATCGAACTTTCATGCCAGGTATCTTGATATATTTTGTAGTAGTGTCACAAAACGAAGTAATGTGAATTTGTGTGAAAGAGAGTAAGCAATAACAGAAATAATAATAAAATCTAAAAGTGCATGTAAACTTTCTTGTTCTGCTCGTACACATCCCAGCAAACACAGTTAGATAACTATGATGTGGCATACATAAAACACGTACACCATTCATGTCTACTGCCATATGGCATGCAACATATATGGAGCTTGCATGCGCTTTCCTATGTCAGCCATTCTCACCATGTATGCCACATGGGAGTTACGTTTGAAAGACAACCGTACTGCTATATGGCCACGGCAGGTTACCGCCATATGGCATATAGAAATGGCAGATACATTTCTGTATTACGTACTATATAAAATGTAGCAAAATTATTTTATTTATATTAAAAAAACACATGTTTAAGCAACATTTTATAACTAAAAGTTGAATCCATCGAGAATCCATAGAACCGGAGAGAGATACAAATTTGATATTTGCTGGATCGTGTTGGATTTGAACCATGGACCTGGACCTTCGGGACGATGTTCCTATACGCTTCAAACCGCTCGGCTAATCTGACATATCGTATAGTTTATATGAAATATCAATTTAAAGTGTACAGTATAGTAGTGTAAATAATACTTAATAATTTAAAACTAATACTTTTAATAATATTGTGAATAATATGATTTTAACAAGCCCAGAGTGCTGCAACAAAATCCATAGCACAAGAAGTATACATTTCAAAAAGACAAATGCTTATGCGAACAAAACCTTCTATTTAAATACATTCTTTTTTGTTGTAGTGGCTAATGGCTATGGATGTGAAGGTATTTTGATATTTCATAGAATCGAATTACTTAGTTGTTTGTTGGTGTCAAACTCATACATATTTTGGATGTGTATATAATAATCTAGTTTCATATTCACAGCTACTGAATTAAAGTTGATTATATTTTCAATAAACTAGTTACCTCTTAAAATGTGATTCATACCTAAAAAAAATAATAATGAACAATTAGGCGGAGTAATATATCATTTTATAACGAATCTGAATACACAAATATTAACATAAGTACTACAATCCATTTAAAGAAATCTACATTTCTCAGTTTGCATAATATTAATGGTTAATTTAGTGCATCCAGTAAAACAAATAAACTAAAATCCAATGCTTTAAGTACAAAATACGCAGACATGCCAAGCTCCTGTCAACATGAAAGTGGCAAAGTGAGGTTATCTCTTGATCGATAAGATAGATTTCTTAAGCCTAGTTCACACGAGGAAAGTTTTTCTTAATATGTTTCTTTTTTCTATTTATTATATTAAAGATCACTACCTTTAATATATTTTATAGCAATAATTAGTTTCTATAAAATATAACCGGTATTAACAGTTTCTTTTATAATGCTCCTAGCACTTGTTTTACTTGCATGAAACTTTTTACGTAAATATTTCCTAGTGTGAACAGACCATTTGAGCTTATTTTATTTAAATACAAATTATTATTTTAAAATTTTGTAAAATGGTATATTTTCTCAGGTGTCAGTTGTTATTTGTGGTTTGTAAATAATTTGCTTCAAAATAAAATTTGTTTAAATGAAGGCAAAAATGAATCTAAAGAAATCTTAGTATGTTGACCAATGAGATGAAAGTATTCATTGAATGTTGGATTAGATGTACAATGAACAGGTGATTCGTTTCCATTTCCATCTTACTATGAACTGTCAGTAAATATGAGATTATTTATTATAATTTCTCTCATTTTTCAAATTATTATTCATGTCTGTAAAGTGATGTCATGGAGATATGGCTACAAAAAGTTATAATCAGATGGCAGTGCCATGTGGCAAGTATGTAAGATATAAGTTCTAATGCCATGTGACTTCTGATCCATTAACTATTACGTGCCTGCCATATAAATGTTGGTTTCATGTCTGTAAAGTTATGTCATGGAGATATGGTTACAAAATGTTACATTCATATGGCAGTGCCATGTGGCGAGTATGTAAAATATGCCATGCGATAACTGATCCGTATCTGTTACGTACCTGCCACATATATATTGGTTTTATGTCTATAGTGTTATGTCATGGAGATATGGTTTCAAAATGTGTCATCCATATGGCAATTTTATGCATCATTTATGCAATATTTAGGTTCGTCAACGATGTTCTCTAAATATTACATAATAGTTACGTATATGTCAACACTGTGTTTGCTGGGATACATTATTATACAAAGAAAATATTTTAAAGAAAATAAAAATTTCAATAATATGACAGCTACTTTGACATTGACAGTACTTATTCCACGTATATCAAGATGCCAAGCATGATAACTCCATTGTCATATATTGCCCTATGTTCGCATTTCACCTCCACCAACCTTTATAATGAGGGAAATAGTCAGAATTACACAATACAATCTGATAATTCGGTAATTACCATTACAATTTTATCATAATTACATTATATATATATATATATATATATATTACTTTTTCAAGATGATAATCAAATTATTGGAAAAGATGTAAAGCGAATGTAAAGAATTTAAATTTTGTTTTAAAAATCGTATAGATACTAAGTTTGTTTATAACATACAAATATCTTATAGAATAGAATAATTTTTTCTAAATTATCAATAAGATTGTAAATAGGTAGGTAAGGTACGATGAAACATTAAAAAAAAAAACTCATTACGTGACTTTAAAACTTTTGTATATCATATACATAACATATCATAAAACTTGGCACATGTCTAACTCGACACTTCATAAAATGAAAAATTAGGCATCAGAAAGTTAACAGTTAGATCAAATTCCATTATTTGAACTATGATTTTGAATAGGAGTGGCCAACCCGGCCTTATATGATGAATTATGTATTTAAAATAGAGCGTCAATAACCGACGTAAATCTGAAAAATCAGTTAAGATGTGCAACGTCGAATATTGAAATCGATATACAAAAATTAAATAAGCGAAAAGAAACAAGTTTTCCTTAAATGAACAATATCGAATCAAAATCAAATTGTCAAATATAGAAATAACATTGCTGTCATGATTTGGATTAGATTTTTAAGTGACAATTAAAATAAAGTTTAAGCGGTGCAAATGGCCATTAGTATTTTCAAATTTCAAGTATTATGGACATCCGGAAAAAAAATTGTAGCAATTTTTTTTCGTTTTTTTTTGCACGTGTGCAAATTAAGAAAACGAGCCTGTACCTGTAAGCAGTGTTGTAATTGATAACAATATTTTTATTTAGATAAAGATAACATATCTAATTCTTATTTATCTAGATAAGATAATATATAATCAAAGAATAAATTATCTAGATAATAGATAAAAGATAAATAATTTTTATCTAGATAATTAGATAAATCATAGATAATACAAAAAATATAAATGACACGTTCTAAAGTATAAGTTGGATTACGTTTGAATTCGATTAAAATTACAAAAAAAATTGTTTTAATTTTATAAAAATTATTATCTAGATGATATTTTAAAAAAAGATAAAGATAATTTGTAATTTTACCTAGATAAGATAATAGATAAATAAAAAAATATATAGATAAGGTAATAGATAAAGTATATTATCTAGATGATTTTTCTAGATAATATTATCTAGATAAGTTACAACTCTGCCTGTGAGCTAGTTTTCTAAAACACAAAAGTCAGAAAAGTCTTATAAAATGAGTTCTTTATACTATTTTTTCTATTTGACGTCTTTTTAATATTAAAATTTAAATTAAACTGCCATAATGTACACCAAGCCGATTTAGGAAAAGTGTGTGTAACGTTTCGGTTGGTGACAATAATATTGCCATTTATTTTAAGTAGGTATATAAGTACTGAACTCGACTGAACTATTCTAGGTGATAAATGAAAACATTATACAAAATGAAAATTAAGTAGGTATCTGATCGACTGGTTTGGATGTATGATAGGCAGAAAATATTGAACTATGTTGCCCATTTTCCTATTTTTAAGTTTAATTCAAAATAGATAATTTATTTTTCTCACCACTTTCGCCCAAGAACATACACATGGAATGGAACAGAACTTTATTGACATTTGTTTTGTCTCGTGAAGTTGTTTTTCACTACCTCTTGCTTATAACAGTAAAATTTAAATGATTATTAACCAACGTTATTAACAAACTGTCACTATTTATAAAAATATAAGCTTCCCACCGAGTCCAGCCTTCCAAGTTATTTACGCAAGAAATAATGTATACACATGCTGTGCTTTTTATTTTAGTACACGGAACACAATGTAAATCACTTTCATTCGTCAATATTATAAAATTACAAATTGTTCCAAATAAGAAATGAAACGTCAAATCTGTCAAATAAAAACATTTAAACAAATCACAACTTCAAAGTTAACTTATTGAGTAGTAGTCCAGTCAACGAAAAGGTATAGAGGGAAATGCTTGGAACACAATTTTTGACTTAGTAACTTTGTTTGGACTAGTTAGGAGGTGAACATATCAAAAGTCCTCGCCCGTAGCCCTTAAGCCGAGGTGTGGCGGAGGGTTTGAAAGTCTCATTTTTCGGTTTTTTGCGGTTTTTTGCTTATCTCGGAAGCTATGCGTCCTACCGACATGACCACCCTATACAATGAAAGCTGATTAAATTTGCAACAATTTAAGTCCAACCGCAGCTCTGTACGTCCTTTAATTTCCGAGATATGACACTTCTAAAATTAGCAATTTTTTCAAAAAAATTAAAGTTGAGAAATTTTAACTTTTTTCGTTATTTTTGTGTATAATTAACTGTAACTTCTGAATGAATAAAAATATTGTCTTCCGGTTTCTTTCATTAAATTTCACAAACATTTCTCTATAAATACGTTATTTTAAAAACTTTTTAGGGCGTTCATTAAGCCAAAATATCAATTTTTTTTCGACAGAAGTATTCAAATATTTTGTGTTTATTGTGTTTCCTGCATTAAATTCTATGAACATTTCTCCATAAGATGCAGTATTTTAAAATCTTTTTTGGGTATTTATTAAGACAAAACACCAAATGTTTTTCAGAGAGAAAATTGAGAAATTTCTTAATTTTTAATATTTATTGTGTTCAACGGATAAAAAAAATGACTTCTGGTTGCTTTTATTAAATTCTACGACCATTTCTCTATGAGATACATTATTCTAAAAATTTTTAGGTGTTCATTGCGCCAAAATATCAAATGTTTTTATAATAAATAAAAAAATTCTCAAATTTCTCTCCGTCATCATTTGGTGTTTTTACCTTCCGCTTACCTGTAAAGGAAGGTATTGGAATCATGTAAAAAATCGGGTAGTGAGTTTTTAGTGGATGAGCACGAATTAGGTTCCTTACAACTCATTTTTGATAGTTTCCCGATGATGTCTGTATGTATGTGTGTGTGTGTGTGCGTGTGTGTGTATGTGTGTGGTCCGGGCCGATGCCGGATGTTGCATAACTCAAATACGTATTATCCAAAAATTTTGATATTTGGTATTTTACAATTGTATACGAATAGGAAGAGCTCATTAGATTTTGGTACAAATATCTTCACCGGAAGTGGTACTTTTTGAAGATTGAAAAGGTTAAGTGTAATTTTTGCTTATATCTCGGAAGCTATGCATCCTACCGACATGACCACCATATACAATGAAAGCTGAATAAATTTGCAATAATTTAAGTCCAACTGCAGCCCTGTACGTCCTTTAGTTTCCGAGATATGACACTTCTAAAATTAGCAATTTTTTCAAAAAAATGAAAGTTGAGAAATTTTAACTTTTTTCGTTATTTTTGTATTTAATTAACTGTAACTTCTGAATGAATAAAAATATTGTTTTTCGGTTTCTTTCATTAAATTTCACGAACATTTCTCTATAAAATACGTTATTTTAAAAACTTTTTAGGACGTTCATTATCCAAAATATCAATTTTTTTTCGACAGAAGTATTCAAATATTTTGTGTTTATTGTGTTTAATGAGCTGTAACTTCTGAACGGATAAAGTTATCGACATCCGGTTTCCTGCATTAAATTCTACGAACATTTCTCCATAAGATGCAGTATCTTTTTTGGGTATTCATTAAGAAAAAATCTGACGTGGCCATCACACAACCTTCCGCCATATCTAGACTTTAAACAGAAATGTATACGTACAATCCGGTGTCCATTTAAAATATACAAATAAATATCTAAAATATTCAAACACAGAAATTAGTATCACCTGAATCAAAAGATTCATTCACACGAAAACTCTTCTGTGTTGAAGCAATCCTCCGTTCAGTTACTACATTTAATAGCTTACTTATGACTTATATAGCGCTAGTATGCCAACTTGTCACTCGTCTCATCTGTCAATATTTTTTATGCAGAAACAAAAATCAACCGAACAAGGATTACAAGATTTCAACGTTTTATTTGATAAATTTATTTTTTAAATTTTACTGCAGTTCTTTAATGCTACCAGATAAAGACAATTTTTTATAACGTAAATTGCAAATAACTTTTCCTCTTATTCTTATTACAAATAAATACTATATTTGTTCAAATTTATAGAAATTTTTGACACTTAACCTTTTCAATCTTCAAAAAGTACCACTTCCGGTGAAGATATTTGTACCAAAATCTAATGAGCTCTTCCTATTCGTATACAATTGTAAAATACCAAATATCAAAATTTTTTGATAATTCGTATTTGAGTTATGCAACATCCGGCATCGGCCCGGACCACACACATACACACACACGCACACACACACACACACACACATACACACACACACACACACACACACACACACACACACACACACACACACACACACACACACACACACACACACACATACATACAGACATCATCGGGAAACTATCAAAAATGAGTTGTAAGGAACCTAATTCGTGCTCATCCACTAAAAACTCACTACCCGATTTTTTACATGATTCCAATACCTTCCTTTACAGGTAAGCGGAAGGTAAAAAATTACTCATTACGTGACTTTAAAACTTTTGTATATCATATACATAACATATCATAAAACTTGGCACATGTCTAACTCGACACTTATCTTTTAATCTGCGAATTAACGTATAAAAAATTGTTCATAAAATGAAAAATTTGGCATCAGAAAGTTAACAGTTAGATCAAATTCCATTATTTGAACTATGATTTTGAATAGGAGTGGCCAACCCGGCCTTATATGATGAATTATGTATTTAAAATAGAGCGTCAATAACCGACGTAAATCTGAAAAATCAGTTAAGATGTGCAACGTCGAATATTGAAATCGATATACAAAAATTAAATAAGCGAAAAGAAACAAGTTTTCCTTAAATGAACAATATCGAATCAAAATCAAATTGTCAAACATAGAAATAACATTGCTGTCATGATTTGGATTAGATTTTTAAGTGACAATTAAAATAAAGTTTAAGCGGTGCAAATGGCCATTAGTATTTTCAAATTTCAAGTATTATGGACATCCGAAAAAAAAATTGTAGCAATTTTTTTTCGTTTTTTTTTGCACGTGTGCAAATTAAGAAAACGAGCCTGTACCTGTAAGCTGTGTTGTAATTGATAACAATATTTTTATTTAGATAAAGATAAAGATAACATATCTAATTCTTATTTATCTAGATAAGATAATATATAATCAAAGAAGAAATTATCTAGATAATAGATAAAAGATAAATAATTTTTATCTAGATAATTAGATAAATCATAGATAATACAAAAAATATAAATGACACGTTCTAAAGTATAAGTTGGATTACGTTTGAATTCGATTAAAATTAAAAAAAAAATTGTTATAATTTTGTAAAAATTATTATCTAGATGATATTTAAAAAAAAGATAAAGATAATTTGTAATTTTATCTAGATAAGATAATAGATAAATAAATTTTTTTAACTTTTTTCGTTATTTTTGTATTTAATTAACTGTAACTTCTGAATGAATAAAAATATTGTCTTTCGGTTTCTTTCATTGAATTTCACGAACATTTCTCTATAAAATACGTTATTTTAAAAACTTTTTAGGACGTTCATTAAGCCAAAATATCAATTTTTTTTCGACAGAAGTATTCAAATATTTTGTGTTTATTGTGTTTAATGAGCTGTAACTTCTGAACGGATAAAGTTATCGACATCCGGTTTCCTGCATTAAATTCTACGAACATTTCTCCATAAGATGCAGTATCTTTTTTGGGTATTCATTAAGAAAAAATCTGACGTGGCCATCACACAACCTTCCGCCATATCTAGACTTTAAACAGAAATGTATACGTACAATCCGGTGTCCATTTAAAATATACAAATAAAAATCTAAAATATTCAAACACAGAAATTAGTATCACCTGAATCAAAAGATTCATTCACACGAAAACTCTTCTGTGTTGAAGCAATTCTCCGTTCAGTTACTATATTTAATAGCTTACTTATGACTTATATAGCGCTAATATGCCAACTTGTCACTCGTCTCATCTGTCAATATTTTTTATGCAGAAACAAAAATCAACCGAACAAGGATTACAAGATTTCAACGTTTTATTTGATAAATTTATTTTTTAAATTTTACTGCAGTTCTTTAATGCTACCAGATAAAGACAATTTTTTATAACGTAAATTGCAAATAACTTTTCCTCTTATTCTTATTACAAATAAATACTATATTTGTTCAAATTTATAGAAATTTTTGACACTTAACCTTTTCAATCTTCAAAAAGTACCACTTCCGGTGAAGATATTTGTACCAAAATCTAATGAGCTCTTCCTATTCGTATACAATTGTAAAATACCAAATATCAAAATTTTTGGATAATACGTATTTGAGTTATGCAACATCCGGCATCGGCCCGGACCACACACATACACACACACGCGCGCGCACACACACACACACACATACATACAGACATCATCGGGAAACTATCAAAAATGAGTTGTAAGGAACCTAATTCGTGCTCATCCACTAAAAACTCACTACCCGATTTTTTACATGATTCCAATACCTTCCTTTACAGGTAAGCGGAAGGTAAAAACACCAAATGATGACGGAGAGAAATTTGAGAATTTTTTTATTTATTATAAAAACATTTGATATTTTGGCGCAATGAACACCTAAATTTTTTTAGAATAATGTATCTCATAGAGAAATGGTCGTAGAGTTTAATAAAAGCAACCAGAAGTCATTTTTTTTATCCGTTGAACACAATAAATATTAAAAATTAAGAAATTTCTCAATTTTCTCTCTGAAAAACATTTGGTGTTTTGTCTTAATAAATACCCAAAAAAGATTTTAAAATACTGCATCTTATGGAGAAATGTTCATAGAATTTAATGCAGGAAACACAATAAACACAAAATATTTGAATACTTCTGTCGAAAAAAAATTGATATTTTGGCTTAATGAACGCCCTAAAAAGTTTTTAAAATAACGTATTTATAGAGAAATGTTTGTGAAATTTAATGAAAGAAACCGGAAGACAATATTTTTATTCATTCAGAAGTTACAGTTAATTATACACAAAAATAACGAAAAAAGTTAAAATTTCTCAACTTTAATTTTTTTGAAAAAATTGCTAATTTTAGAAGTGTCATATCTCGGAAATTAAAGGACGTACAGAGCTGCGGTTGGACTTAAATTGTTGCAAATTTAATCAGCTTTCATTGTATAGGGTGGTCATGTCGGTAGGACGCATAGCTTCCGAGATAAGCAAAAAACCGAAAAATGAGACTTTCAAACCCTCCGCCACACCTCGCCTTAAGGGCTACGGGCGGGGACTTTTGATATGTTCACCTCCTAACTAGTCCAAACAAAGTTACGAAGTCAAAAATTGTGTTCCAAGCATTTCCCTCTATACCTTTTTTTGAGCATTCGTTGCCTGGACTATAGGTATTCATGTTAAAATGTTTTTTTTAATAAAAATATTATTTTATTGAAATTTAAATGCTAGTAGTGAGAAAAATAGTACATAAACCACGGTTGAGAAGATCATTATTGACCAGCGCCTTGTATCCCTCGGTTGCATCTTGGTCTACAATCTTGACGATATAGTTCAATAATGACGTAACCTTCTCAACCTTGGTGTATAGTTATATACTATTATTTCTTGACTGATTTACGTCAGCATTTAAATGCTAGTAGTGAGAAAAATAGTATATAAACCACGGTTGAGATTATCATTATTGACCAGCGCCTTATATCCCTCGGTTGCACCTCGGGCTACAATCTGGACGATAGCTCCAATAAATGACGTAGATATCTGCTGAACCTTGATGTATAATATACTATTATTTTTTGACTAATTTACGTCAGAATATAAAATTTACAAATTGAAATAAATCATTATGGGACACGTCGTGTTATCAAAGTAGGCTTCGCTTCGTCCGATAATTTTCATTACTAGTACCATAATGACCAACGTTACGATCCTTATAATATAAATAATAATTATTAAAGCATTTGCGATGCTAAAGGTACTCCGATTTGCGTCGTGCTCTTAAACCTGTCGCACGTGCTTTAAAAGCTTACTCGAGCTTTCTAATACACTCGAGCTTTCTAATACGAGCTCTTGTCTTATAATAGTACATATATTTTATTTTAACAGCTTTAGTTGTTACCTTACCAAAACATTTAAACATATTTTAAATTATTTATTATTAAAACGCTCTTACAAAAATGTTTGAAAATTAGCAGGTCGCATTTTCAATAACAAAGCCCATGACATGAGATACGATTGAGGCTGTCACTGCAAGCGCTACTCCGCAGATAAATTTAACAAGTTTATAATTGAGTAAATATTAGTAAAGATAATTTATATAGGAAAAGATAAAATTTAAATTGAACATGACATTGTCATTTGATTTTCAGTTTTATTGTAAATAAACGTATTTATGAAGTTAAAATGTAAATAGGAGTAATATTACGTATGCTGATGTAAATTAATGTAAAGTGATACTTTATTTTTAGGAATTAAATGCATTTGAATTTTTATTCTATCAATCTACACCTATCAAATTATCCCGTTTTCTACAAGAATAAACGCTAATGCATAAATTTTAGATCCGAAATGAAGGAAGGAATAATTTCAATATTTACTGAGTTATATACGAATGAGTGAAATAAGAGATATAATGGGTAATAACCTCGGTAATAACTAAATACAAAATATTTTTACTTTATTTCTTTTTAATTATAAAACTATGGTCATAATATTATTAAATATGTGATGAGAAATAGAATAAACGACTGAGTAGTGTAATGAAGCATGTAGTTATTCGGGAATGGAGTCAAAAGATATTTATTACTAAAAAAAACGACGTTTCGGTACACCATTGTGTCTTCATCAGGGTAAATTAGTAGTTAGTTAAGATGTAAATTTAAGTAATCAAGACACTTTTGAAAAGAAAATAATTTTATAGAAACATTAATTACTTTGACAACTGTTATTTAGTGACACAAGATTAAAATAGTACAATTCTAATACAAGTGTGGAAAGAGCTTCATTGAAAAACCAATATGACAGTTGGAGCACGAGCGTTAGCGAGTTCTCCTATCATACGAGTTTTTCAATGACCCTTTCCGCAAGTGTGTTACATACTATTTTTTCTACGAAAGTGGGAAATATTTAAAAATAATAAAAATAATTTGGAAATATAATATTCACGAATATTCACCATTTTAAGAAAAACAAAGCAGTCATAGTTGAAAACAATAACAATATCTAAAAACTGACAGTAAATTTTTTTTATGTTGCATTTATGGTGTGATTTACGATAAAAATAATGAAATTTCGTGCAGAAAGCAGTAGTGATAGTGAGAGTGAGTTTATTTGTATCCCGGCGGATATTTTACAGCAATCTAAACTTTTGTCTCTGCGAAGTCAAAAACATTCTGACAGCTTTGACCTTCCAGTAGCTGCACAATTTCTAATTCAGCAAAAAAATGTATATCTCAAATTCTGTGAAAATCGTCGATTTGAATACTTATTACAAAAATTACAACAAATAAAGTGATTTAGGTATGAAAAATTTACTTTTTGAAAAATTTGCACTCAGTGGACAACATGAGTTTGAAAATTATTTTCATCACTCAAAAGCCTACTTTCAACATCAATTTTATATCCGAAAACATGTGAATTCGCACTTTCGTAGAAAAATGCATTTTTTATAAAATATAGAAATAATATGAGCAATATGTAAATAATTATATTAAACATTTATATTAATTATTATTCATAAAACTTATAATAAATGCAATGTCACAAAGGGTATATTGCCATTTAAGGTGGATTCATGCAGCCATTTACATTTACATTTAATTTTCATTTAATTTTAATTTAATTTAATTTAAAAGATAAATGTGTGTAACTCAATGGAGGCATTCATGCACCATTCTCATTTATGTTTTCAAATGCGACATTGTTAGTTACCATAGTTATCTTTTAAATTAAATTAAATGAAAATTAAATGTAAATGTAAATGGCTGCATGAATCCACCTTTAGATTTGAAAATTGAGTGTGGTGGGGGTGAGATGAGTGATTTAAAAAAAATTATTAAAATGTGTTCCCCTAGATTTTAAAACATATAGTGCAAACCGCAAATAGGCATTATTACAAGCCGTTTCCAAGTTATTAAGGGTGGATCGTCTTAAGCGCGTCATCAATAAGATATTGCTAACACTGAAATTTATTTTGATACTTTATCAATATCGGTATGTAACATTTAATTTTAGCACTAAATCTGAGACAAGTGACACGTTATAACAGTTGTAGTGCCTACGTGCTATTTTTGTCCCGTGCATCAACAGTATAAAATTTAGAAAAATTTTAGGTGGCCTAGAATTATTTGTATTTATTTGAAAAGATGTTGCCCAAGCGTGAAGTGGATTGATAAGGAGAAGAAAATATTGGAACGTCTTTCTTCACGTTTTAATAATAATAACTTTATTCAAATATTTGCATTTAAAGAGTAGGTACTTTGCCCAGTTCTGTATTGGTCAGCACACAACCTCCCATCATATTTAGACACGACAATATATGATTAATTACTGATTACTTACGTACAGTGGTATAGTCGTTTATGTCATCTGTCAATATTTTTTATACAGAAACAAAAAATATCAACCGATAATTACTTACAAGATTTTTTCGTTTTTATCTGAAAATTTTAATTTTTAATCTTACTATAATTCCTTTAAATGCTACCTGATTGAAACAAAGTTTAACAGAGGTTTGTACGAGGGTTTGTAGCAAATAACATTTTCTCAAACATTGTTTGAAAAGTCAAAAATATTTGAATAAAATTTCGTGTTTGTATACCAACTGAATTTCATGTATAAATATTTAATTTTTACACAATTTTAATTTCCTTATTAATTATTAATTTAAATTTTATACCGTAAATATAGACGAAATTTATATAAATTATGATTTATAACTAATTGAGCAGTGTTAAACGACAGGCCACCCACCTAGCGCGCTATTTGCATCTTGGTGCACGCGCCACAGCAACTTTACTTGCGTCTTGCATCAGTTTTACTATTGCATCAACTAATACCTGACTGACTGACGGTCATTTTTATGTTTCTTATAATATAACTCTATCATTTGAAAAAAAAATCAGCTTTGGAGATATGCATCGGAAGCTGATAACCGACAGCCATTTCAACGTTTGCTGGTATCAAGTTTAACGAAAAATATTGAAATTAAGTTTGGGGAAGTCGACACAAATTTTGTGTCGCTGCCTCCCGGACTATAAGGTAACCTACCTATGATGTTATTTTTGCGCAACATTTAAATATATATTTCCATACCTGAATTTGCTATAAAGAAATTTAATATCTAAATATGGTACGGCCACATGTGTCATATGGATGCGCATTTTTTAATAAAAACGATAACATGTACGTTTTTATTCATTATTTTGAACGTAAAATATATAGATAGAGAACGTAGAATTAAGATAGAATTTTTTCCTCTCGCCTCATATTCTATAAGAGAGGTATTGTAATGGATCAAAATTTTATGAGTATGAGTTTTTGGTGGATATCACGTTTCGGGGTCTCTAGAATACGAATTTACAATTTTCACGATGTCTGTGTGTATGTGTGTGTGCGTATGGACGTATGGACTGACGATTTTTCGTCCATGATAACTTAAAAAGTATCAAACCGTTTATACCAAATTTCATATTTAAGGTTTTAATAAGGATCTTAATACCGGATAAGATTTTGGATGAAATCCACAAATCGGAAGTAGTAATTTTTGAAGCTTGTTTATACTTTTCCTTAAAAAAATTGGTACCTACATTATTTATTTAGGTACCTATGTCAATTTTTGCAATTAAAAATAAAATAAAATATAATTATTATCTATGGGTACCTACAATTATTTTAAATACAATTTGCTGAATCTGGTGGTATTTAACAATAAAATAAAGTAGGTATAATTAATATTAGTAAATGAATATTTTTTTTTATTTTTTCAATTATTAAGAATAATAGATATTTTAATTTTATATTTTACATTGGTTTCTATTCTTTTGTGAGTTAAATTTAATTTTTTGTCAATATTCTTCAGGGAAGAAGGGGCGGGGGGGTCATGACTCCTGTGACCCTCGCCTAGATACGCGCCTGTATTGTAATGTTCTAAAATCATTACACATCACAAATAACTTTTTGAATAAATCCTACGCAAACCCAACATGCCTTAGTCTACTGTTCTTGTCTTCAGATAAGCCCGCTTTTACTAACACTTTTTCCAAGTATAAGTTTTGTGAATTACACCTGCCTGAAAGGAAGAATCGTAAAAAATTCAATGTAGGTAGAGATTTTTGTTAATAAGCACGTTTATTTGACTATTTTATGCGAAAGTCTGTGTATGTGTGTGTTTTTAGGGTAAGGTTGAGGGATTGTTTGTGTTTGTATGTATGTGTGTATGGATGGATGGATTTTTGAAGATGTTTTAAAATATAACTGGTACCATATTTAAGAATTATAATATTAACTGGACAAGCTGTTTATATTTTGAAAAATATCTGTCAACCGGAAATTGTACTTGACTTGAAGCACTATAATTTTTGTGTAAATTATTAAGTATATTACATCAGAATTATAATTAAAGTCTAATACGATGTCCGTCCGGGAGGTTATGTGTTGATCATGACCACATCCGAATGAGAAGACTAAATATTCGTGGTAACTCAACTTTAAGGATAAACTTATAGATGACACTGTAGAACTATTGAAATTACTTTGAATCTTTAAGTAGGTAGTGCTCAGCAGTAGGGCTGCGAAAAAACATCGATCTGATCGAAAGATCGATCGATCGATTAATATAATCACAAGTAATCATTTAAACGATCAGATCGATAAATATCTTCGGTCGATCGGATTTGGATGACCGATCAGGTTTGATTAATCGTTTGAATTTGGATGATCGATAAGTTTTGTTTGATCGATCAGATTTCGATGATCAATAAGATTTGATGATCAATAATTTTCTCTCACTGAACCATGAATTATGTTAACATACAAGTTCCAAATTTTAGTAATTAACATAAAAATGTAAGAATACTATTTTCTTTACGGCTAATACCTACAAAAAAAATCATTAATAACATAACCAGTCCTACAATATTAGTACAGGTAGATCACTAATTAGATAGATCTAATTAATTTATAATCGATTCGATCAATCAAATTAATCAGATCGTTGAGATCGATTTAGATCCATCGATTGATTTAATCGGTCAAATCTGACGATCGAATCCATCAAAAATTTTGATGATCGAACAGCCCTCTACTCAGCAGTCACTGACGAGCATTAACCATACGAAAATCTTAGCTATACTATGTCCATCGAACACATAGAGTAATAAAACTACTTTATACTAAAGTATGCACATTTCTACGTTATTGTATAGAATTTCAAAATTTTAAATGTATATGTGTCGCAATAACAAAAATTTATAGCAAAAATGAGCTATGATTTTAACACATTTTTAGAAACTGTTAATTTCAATGACGTCTACTGTCAATATACATCGTGCAAAAAAATTCAAATTTTGGTAGGTATAGTATAGTTACAAGCTTAGTTAAGTTATTTGCTGCTATAATTTTTTTTAAATAATTATATTTTGTTTATAATAATAAATAAAATAAGTGAACATGTAATATCTTTGTTACTTGTAATCTTATAAGATTCAAATTCAGGTTAGCGATGCCTTATATAATTATAAAAAAGATTTGTTTATAATTTTAATTTAAAAATTATGACATGAATTTTAATAATTTTTTTCCTGAAATTTATGAATCCTGAGGTATCACTTTTTCAGAAAACAATTATTATAATTCATATAATAAATTTAAAATAAAAATGATTAACAATTCTCTTTTATAATATTATATAAGGCATCGGTAACCTGAATTTGAATCTTATAAGATTACCAGTTATAAAGATATTACATGTTCACTTATTTTATTATTATAAACAAAATATAAATATTTAAACAAATTTACAATAGCAAATAACTTAACTAAGCTTATAACTATACTATACCAAAATTTGTTTTTTTTTGCATGATGTATATTGACAGTAGACGTCATTAAAGTTAACAGTTTTTAAAAATGTGTCAAAATCATAGCTCATTTTTTCTATAAATTTTTGTTAATTCTACACATATACATTTAAAAATTTGAAATTCTATACAATAACGTAGAAATGTGCATAATTTAGTATAAAGTTTTATTTAAATTTTTTTCGATTATTTTTAAACAAGTTATTCAACTTTACATCCGAGTGACTATACTATATACTGCGCAGTACAATGTGCGCAGAAGTAGGTTTTACAAGCAACAAATTTTAAAAAGCAGAAAAATTAAATAGTTTTATTTGAAATAAATATGGAAGAATTATATATTTTATCATTTATGTATAACATAATTTTAAAAGAAATATTAAGTTCAATTTTTATTTACGAACGATTTTTTTGATGACCTATCTCAGCAGTTGAGTTTGCCTAGCAGTGTAAAACTGGCTTACCAATAACAATACCGTATTTCAATTTCGCGCACATTTGTGGGAGAAGCATCTACTCTATCTGTTCGGTGGACATAGTATAGTAATAAATTCAAGACGCTAATATCTGTCAGTAACATGAACATGGATACCCAGGGACGCGCCAACGAAATTTGCCGCCCAGGTGCAAGACTTTATTTGCCGCCCCTATGTATGTCGACAATAAAACACAATCAAATTTTAAATGTATCTAAATAATCTCATATTTTTAAATCCATTTGAAAATTATTATTTCACTGCAAAAAATTTAAAAAAAAACTCTAAACTCTATACCTTCGCATCATTTCTTGGGGAAGGGGAATCACCAATTTTTTGGAAGTTCAGGGACTGACCGAATCGCCGGGCAGTGGCGGATCTAGAAAATCTGAAAGAAGGGGGCGAATTCTTATCGAAAGTAATATTTCGATGCTGTTTTTTTTGAAAAAGAAAGGAAAAATAGTGCCGCAGGCGAAAAATTTATAGGGTTCAAGGTATACTGCTGTTTCATTAAAAGTCAAATTTATCTATAAAGCGGAAATTACATATATTTTACCCTTTTTCACGAATAAAAATTAAAATAAATAACAAATTTAAAAATTAAATGAAATGAAAATTGGGAAATTTCTTTATCTTTAATTTGTCAATGATTTCTTAAACTTTTAAAGATCAAATTCTCTCAAAGGGGGGCGATCGCCCTCCCCTTGGATCCGCCACTGCTATAATTACAAAATAATATATTTTTCAATTGTTATTTTATTAAAATTATATTTAGTGTAGGTATAATTAAGGGTATGTTCCAATATTAAACCACATGTACCATGGTAATTTTTTTCAAGATGTCAGTACTAATTTGAAACGCGGTAACTGAAAACGGAGGTAAATTTTCGCACATATTCGTTACCACGATCACCGTGCTAGAGAGCACGACATTTGTGGTAAATTTGTATTTGTGTATCGCGATCTCACAGTTTTAACCGAGGGGTAAATCACTGGGGAAGTTTGGTGTACAGAACGAGGAAGTTTGGAGGAAGTCTGGAGGAAGTGCGGGGGAAGTCCGGGGAAGTTCGAGGAAGTCCGGGGAAGTCCGAGGAAGTTCGGGGAAGTGCGGAGGAAGTCCGAGGAAGTGCGGAGGAAGTTCGGGGAAGTCCGGGGAAGTGCGGAGGAAGTCCGAGGAAGTAGAGAGGAAGTTCGGGAAACAAATTTTTTAGTATTTGAAAGAATATTAAACTATCGGGGAAATAAGACTTACTTTATGTGAAGATAAATAACATATTTAAAAATAATAAAAAAAATTGAATGAAACTTTATAGTAAAGTATGCACATTTCTACATTATTGTATTAAAAAGTTTCAAATTTTGAAATATATTTGTGTAGAATTAACAACAATTTATAGCAAAAATAAATTATATTTTGACTCATTTTTAGAAACTGTTAACTTTAATGACGCCTAAGTACTGTCAATAAACATCATCCAATAAATTTATACAGGGTGTTTCATAACTTAAGGTACATACGTTAAGGGTATATGTTGTTTGATGTGCTGATTACGAAATAAAAAAGAATTTTTCTTAAAATCGCAAAATTAATTTCCATGTTTCCCAGTCAAAATTTTTTCGTAGCCACTTCCACTGGGTGGAGTAATAATTGTTTCATTAAAAATAATTAAATTTCGCTTGTTATTTTACTAGTATTATGCAATTTAAGATGATTATTACCTACTTCTATTGTTTGTATTTAATAGGAAAACGAATCCAGTGCATTCTACAAAAAATGTTTTAGGTAAACAACCCTTAATTTTTCGAATTTAAAAAAATTCTTTTAGATTAATAATCAGCATATCAAACAACATATACCAATAACGTATGTATTCGAAGTTATGAAACAGCCTGTATTTTGGTAGAGTGTACCTATGCATGGCCGAAAGAATACGTATGGTCGAACACTCCGGCTTCATAAACACGTCCAAACCGCGCATGACATCACTTAGAGCTCACAGTTCAAGTGCGCGCTTGGTGAGCTAGCCACCGTGACGTCACGTGGTGACGCCCAAAGATGCGCAGTGTCCGATCTTACGTATTCTTTCGGCCATGTAGTGTATGTTTGAGATGGGCGCGTGATTGAATTTTAAGTCACGCTCATTCACGAATATTTTTCACGACCATTCACGAACGTTATTTTTTTAAAGTTTCCCAGGCCCATTATGTCACGGCGTCTGCGCTCCCTTTTTTTCTTTCGTGTGGAACAGCATGTATATTTTCAGAAATTTTAAATTTATTTCTGTATTTTACAAATATTTTTTATTTAATATTATTAATTATGAATTTAAAAAACTGATGTAATGAATATTGTCTTGAAATTAAAATTTTTAATTTCCGTGAGTAATTTTTTTTACTCACGCACATTCACTCCCAGCACAAAAAACAAATAAAATTTTTTGTTCACGTTCACGATGGGTCAGGACGTGACCCACTGTGGCCCATTAAATTTCACGCCCAGCGCCCATCTCTAGTGTATGTAGTCGTGTAGTCATAAGCTTTGTCAAGTTATTTATTGACGTAAGTTTTTTTAAATGTTTATAATATTAAAATATGTGAACAAGTAAGATCTTGGTTACTTGTAATCTAATAAGATTCAAATTCAAGTTAACGATGCCTTATTTTTTATAATTATTATTCGATAATTATTAGGTACTTGAATTTTTATAATTTCTTTTCTGAAACAGTGATACCGCGAAAATCCATATATTTCTGAAAAATTATTAATTAAATTCAAGTAATAATTTTGAAAAAAAAATTATAAGCAAATCTTTTTTATAATAAATTATTATATAAGACATTCTTATCCTGAATTTGAATCTTATAAGATTACCAGTAACCAAGATCGTACTTGTTCACTTATTTGATTATTTTATTATAAACAAAATATAAATATTTTAGACAAAGCTTATGACTACACTATACCAAAATATGAATTTTCTTGGATGATGTACTAAAGTTAACAGTTTCTAAAAATGTGTCAAAATCATAGTTAATTTTTGGTATAAATTGTTGTTATTTCTCGATTATTTCTACACAAATAAATTAAAAAATTTGAAACTTTATAAAATAACGTAGAAATGTGCATATAAAGTTTTATTCAAATTTTTTTGATTGTTTTTCTATTCTATTCATCTTCATCCGACTGACTATGTCGGACTATATTTATTTCCCCGATATTAGTTAGCCCGAGATACGGATTGGTTGCTTTAAAAAATACATCCTGTAGTATAAGTTTCAGCTGAAAAAATTATATTTAAAACATTTTAGATTTTCTAGTAAACTACTATTTTCAGTTATAGAATTATCAAAATGACAATTCTACCGTATTTATTATTATTACGGCAAAATTAGTATAACCTATTTTAGGTTAGGTCGTCGCCATTTTATTTTAATAAGATAGAGAGTACCTATAGCAATATTTAGCCTATAGTGAGATAAAGTTAAAATCATTACTCAAATATCATAGGGATCGGTCAAGCTGTTTCTGATATAGCTCGGCACCATTTTGTTCATAAAACCTCTTTTTTAGTTGTGGTAAAGATATAATTACCGTTAAAACAATATCTGGAATAATATAGTCAAAATGCAGTAATATTTGGAGGAAGTCTGGGGGAAGTGCGGGGGAAGTCCGAGGAAGTCCGGGGAAGTTTGGGGGAAGTCCGGGGAAGTCCGAGGAAGTTCGGGGGAAGTCCGAGGAAGTTCGGGGGAAGTCAGAGGAAGTTAGAGGAAGTCCGGAGGAAGTATGAGGAAGTTTGGGGGAAGTTTTCTTGCGGGGAAGTTTGGTGTACAAAAATTTCCTCTGTGATTTACCCCTCGGTTTTAACTTAAAAACGTTGGTTAGTTTTGCTGTTGAATGGCTGATTTTTCTCTGTTGGAAATGATTATATACAAACAGATTTATCTATTCGAAAAATTTGCGAAATTGTATAAGCTTGTATTATTTGTGTAATATTATTATGATTTTATTTAAGGATGAAAAGGAATATTTTTGTGACTTTTGTGCTTCCATTTCAATAAATATTCTAACCTAAATGTCAAAATTTTACCGAAGCGTTTCACAAGTTACTGAGAGAAAAGTCACATTCAGTTACCAAAGAATTACCGTAACATAATACCACGGTAAACATGGTTTAATTTTGGAACATACCCTAAATAATAAAATTAAAATTTATCCCCCCCCCTTGCATCCACCAATGTCGTCGGGCAAGAACTCGAAATTTCATGGCATAATCGGGAAAGACCCGTGTTTTATACAGTCCATTTCTTTTTAAAATTTACGCGCAAAATAGGACTTTAGAAATGATTAATTTATTGTGCGTACTCGTTCTAAAATACCATAATTATCTAACATTACCTACATTATTTATTCTTGTCATTTCAACAAAAATATTTTATACAATTTACAATTATTTAATTAACATGATAAACAGTTTTTTTTTTCATCTTCTTATTATTATTATTATTATTATTATTAAACAACGACTGAAGAGGCGGCTTTCTGCCGCCCCTGAAATTTGCCGCCCGTGTGCGGTGCACTCCCTGCACCCTCGGGTTGTCGCGCCGCTGTGGATACCAATAGTTATATTCGACTAACATCAACATAACACAAATTCTAATGAACTATCCTGTAGAGTTCAAATCGAGTACCTATATTAATTTGTGAACGTTGTTCGTATTGTATTGTATAGTGGCTGTGAACGTTCCGTCGGTCGTCAAATTTCAACGCAAATTTACTTCTAAGTTCGGAGGGGAGAAAATATATTCCACTGTTGATACTTCTTGATGAATTCGGGAACTTGCCGACGTTTTAGTGAATTTATCGTGGTAAATTTAGTTCCTGGTTGGCCATTTCCGTTCGGCAGAATAATAGAATTACGAAGGAAGTGGGAGTTTTCGTGCTATACTGGATAAAATTCAATGAATAATTCCTAGAATGAGAGTTGAGTATATAAGTGTCTTCTATTTTGTTTTACTATTTTAGAAGAGTAAAGATAACAGAACAAGAACTATTGACAAAAACTTATACTAGTACACTATAAGTAGTAGATAAGTAAAGTGTACATTAATTATTGTTATTATGTAATGTCGAGATAGCACAGTGCGGCAAGAGTGCTTATCTCTTATTACAAAGGTCGTAGGTTCCAATTCGGGCCAGGTGTGAAATTTTCATGACTTAATACGGGCCGGTATCTCTTTTCGTCACAGTTCTAAGTTGGGATGTAATAATTATCTTGTGCAATCATCAAGCTATGCCGGTTGGTGGTTGTAACAAGCAACAAGATCTTGCACGAGAGGGTAAGATGGAAGACCAGCCTTGACCTTAAACTGAATATTGCCCATTAACAAGAGTCAAATAAAGTAAATAATATATAAATTAATGAAATCAATATTGTGTAGTACCTACTTTAGAAATACAAAATTTTTGAGGAGTTATTATTATATTAAAAATTTTCGTTCATCTTAAAATGTACTTTTTATGTCGACTGACAACTATCGACGTTAAACATGTGTTTCGCCAGTTAGGCCGTTCAAATCGTACCTACATAAAAAAGGCTAAAATCGCAAAGTGTGATGTACCTAGTTCATATTTTTTAATATGTTGTTAGGATCAGTTACGGTAGTGTGAATCAAAGTTTGCAGCTTCGAAAAACCCGAGGAAAAACCTGTGTAATGGACGCTCTAAAAAGTTTAAAATAACGTATTTTATAGAGAAATGTTCTTAAATTTAATGAAAGAAACAGGAAAACAATATTTTTCTTCGTTCAGAAATTACAGTTAATTAAACACAATAATAACGAAAAAAAGCTCAAATTTCTCAACTTTCATTTTTTTGAAAAAAGTGCTAATTTTAGAAGTGCCATATCTCAGACGTACAGAGCTGCGGTTGGGCTTAAATTGTTGCAAATTTAATGTACTTTATAAATGATAAGATCGACTATATATTGGGCAACAACTGAAAAAATTTACAAAATCTTGCAGGTTTTTACGTATTACGCAGGAAACACAGATTTTTCTAATCTGCCAACTTGGATTCACACTACTCCAACTGATCCTAACATATTAAAAAATCTGACGTGAACACCACATGACTTCCTTGTACGCCTATTAAGGCTATATTTCACCTTCGCATAGACAGGCGTTCGTAGTTTACTAATAACTTTATTTAGGGAAATTTTCTAGAACAAAATTATTTACAAAAATTCTTTAAAATATTGTGCTTAACAGCGGTACATTTTTAAATTTTAAAAATTTTCGAAAAAAATTAAAATCCAAAATTTGATTATTTTTTAAATTTAAAATGAGGGACGTTTCTTGAAAAATAGCGATGTACCGCTGTTGAGACACTATAGCAGATACATGTGTAATTTTTTTGAAAAAAATATGGCAATCGACAAAAAAGTTATTGGTAAACTACGAATTTTGATGGTTTTCTAGACTTTCCATTTTCAAACAAGTTCGGAAAATCGAAAAAGAAAATACATACAGCTAGTATACTGTTACCAAAATTTGGTTCATAAAGTAATCGAAATGGGCGAGTTATGAATTTAATAAGTAACTACACTACGCTCATTCGAAAGAAGCCTTAAACTGTTCATACTTTTCTTCATAACTAAAATGTAGAATAATATAAAAAATCTGACGTGGCCACCACAAGACCTCCCGCCATACCTACTTTATTCTTTTAACTTATTATACAAATATATTAATATATTAGTACTACTACTACTGCTACTATACCTACTCACAAATATATTTTAGTCATTTTATTTAAACTGCAGAAGAAGATATAAAGCATATTTTACTATTGTCACTGTCATGTCATAATCATTTAAATTTTACGTAGTAACAAATGTTAATCGATCATGAACTACAAGATACCGAAATACTAAATTATAAATATATACTTTAATTATTCTTAAATGATACCAGATACAAAAATATTTATAAAATACCGATTGTAGTTAATAATCACATAATCTTTCATTTAAAATAAAAAAAAATTTCTTAAATTAAATATTTATCGAAATATTTGAAAAAAGTACTACTTCCGGTTTGTAGATTGAAACCAAAAATAGGAGGTTCACAACTAGATGCTATAACAGTCCTAAATACAAAATTTCAACTTTCTACGTCTAACCGTATTTGAATTATGCGACATACATACGTCCGTCCGTACGTACAGACGTCACGACGAAACTAGTCCTAATGAATTCAGAAAAGGTCAAAACGGATATTTTCATCAAAATCTGAAAACCTAAATTTTTAGCTATTACAATACTTCCTTTTTACTCTGTACAAGGAAGTAAAAATCAGAACTACATCACGATTTTAATGTCTAATTTGACTGGGCTAAGTAGTGAACAATTTTTACAGTTACACAAAATATTTCGCGTCAATTGCTGTTCTGTTTCTAATAGATAAATTTTAATAATTAAAAATCTAATGTAGCTAGCACATAACCTTCTGGCTTTTATTATAATTAATTATTATATAATAAATTTCATATTTTCCGCAAGTTCTTTGCAAAAACCCAACAAGAATAAGAAAAATGAATTTTGAGGATGTATCTATGTATTTATTATTTATCGAAAAATAATCTACATATATACAATAAATTTCCCGAAATTTCCAAAACTGAAGGGTTGATCCAAAATGAAATGTTGATGCGGTTGATAGCTTGGCGTAAGGATACTATCGAGGATACTATTTATTAAAAATTATTTGTACATATATAAACAATTTTTATTAGGACGTTTAAGAGGCCCATGTACTCCATCACCAGCATAGTGGTATTAATTAATTGTAATGTAATTCACAATTAATTAATACCATTATGCTGATGATGGGGTACATAGATCTCGAAACGTCCTATGTGTACCTACAAACAATTTTAAATAAATAAGATTCTTACGCCAACCTCTATCAACCATATATACAATAAAATAACATAAATTTTTGGACTGAATTTAATATTTGTAGAAGAAAAATCTATACAACATGCAAAAATATACATAATAATAAATAGCACGGGGTAAGTATAAATCAATAATTATTATTAGCAAGATATTTTTAAGGGTACAAAGTATCTACCGTTAATTAACTAATCCCCAGATATCTTTGTCATTAGCTTTGAAGTTTTCAATTATAATCTTTTTTTTTAAAAAGTATACTGAGTATGCCCGACTTATACTAATTATACAACATAATTTACCTGTGGGACTTACTAGGTAAGGTTACAAAGTACTTAGGTACCGTCACGGCCGTCTCTGTTTATCAGGCCGGAGTTTTTACGATGGCGACAACTCACCGAGCACCGCTAGTGGTCAATTGTATAATTAAACGATGTATAAATTAAATAATAATTCTGCACGGTATAATAACGCTAATAATTAATTTTTTATTACAACAATATTTAAATTAAAAATAATAGTCCAAATCTAAGAACTGTGTGAAGTTAGCACGCCATTAAAAGCACTAATGTTGATATATGTATTAAATTTTAGTGCTTCGTTAGTGCTTTTTAGTGCTTCAAGAATTATTGTGATATCACCTTTGGTTCTCGAGATAAACGCAATTAATGAATGGCGTGCTAAGTTCACACCTAGCACGCCATTGAAATATTTTTAAACAAATGAGCGTCAGTTTTTTAGTGCTTCGTTAGTGCTTCAAGAATTACTATGATATCAGCTTTGGTTCTCGAGATAAACGGAATTAATTAATGGTGTGCTAAGTTCACATCTAGCACGCCATTGAAATATTTTTAAACAAATGAGCGTCAGTTTTTTAGTGCTTCGTTAGTGCTTCTTAGTGCTTCAAGAAATATTATGATATTGCTTTTTGTTCTCGAGATAAGTGCAATTGATTAATGGCGTGCCACGTTCACATGTACCTATCACGCCATTGAAATATTTTAGTGCTTCGTTAGTGTATCTTAGTGCTTCAAGAATAATTATGATTTTGATTTTAGTTCCCGAGATAAAAGCTATTCATTAATCATTAATGCCGCGGTAAATTCAAATCTATAGAATGTCATTGAAAAATTTCAATACCAACTAGTCAGTTTTTAGTATTTCGTGCATTAGAATTTTGAAGACATTGCTTTTGATTGCGGAAAACCCAAAAATTTATATTCAAAACGGCTGAAAACATTTGCCTTGATATATAATACAGATTATATAGTCTATTTAATATTTTAGAAAAGAACCCATCTTCGGTTTTTTTCAAAATTAACTTTTTTAATGTAGGTACACAAAGAAGGCCGATACTTTATTAAAAAGCTCATATCATAGACGCCGAATACGGCGGGGGCGGGAGGGGGTTAAAAGGGGCGTTCGCCCCCCTAACAATCAGAGCGGGAGGGCGCGAATGTCATTTCGCCCCCTTTTTCAAATTTTGCAAAACATCTACGAGTATATATAAAAAATACAAAATAATATTATTCTGCAAAAATTATTGCCAGACGGCACTTCAGCACTATTCTGCCTTTATCTCTTTTGGCTTCAGCTTCAGAAAAAATTGAAAATTTTAAGAATATCCTTAAATTTTGACTAAACCTGTGCATCAGAAAATTTGAAAATAATTTTACTCTTAGAAAAGTATTCGGGGAATTGGATTCTGCAAACCAAAAATCAATATTTTCATTCAATTACAGCCGTTTTAGAATGATGAGACATATTTTTCTGATTTTTTCTTAGAAAAAGTCTTAAAATTTCGACCTAACCAAAATTTACAAACGTTTAAAACTCATATCATCTTTTGACAAATTTCATAGAGAATGCCGAAATTCCGAAGTTAATAACTTTATCCAATCAGAAGTCACGGTAAATTAAACACCAAAATGTAAAATAAAAAACAAATTTTTTGTTAAACTTTTGTAAGAATATCTTTAAATTGTGACTAAACCCGTACGTCAGAAAATTTGAAAACAATTTCACTCATAGAAAAGTATTCAGGAAATTGGATTCTGAAAAACCTGAAATCAATATTTTTATTCATAAAAAAATTACAGCCGGTTTTGTATGATGAGACATAAACTACAACTTGATCAAAATTTATCGTAATAAGGAAGTATTGTAATCGCGAAAAATTTCGGTTTTCAGATTTTGATGGAAATATCCGTTTTGACCTTTTCTGAATCCATTATGACTAGTTTCGTCGTGACGTCTGTACGTACGTATGTATGTACGTACGGACGTATGTATGTCGCATAACTCAAATACGGTTAGATGTAGAAAGTTGAAATTTTGTATTTAGGACTGTTATAGCATCTAGTTGTGCACCTTCTATTTTTTGTTTCATTCTATAAACCGGAAGTAGTACTTTTGTCAAATATTTCGATAAATATTTAATTTGAGACAATTTTTAAAATTTTAAATGAAAGATTATGTGATTATTACCTAAAATCGGTATTTTATAAATATTTTTGTATCTGCTATCATTTAAGAATAATTAAAGTATATATTTATAATTTAGTATTTCGAAATCTTGTAGTCCATGATCGATTAACATTTGTTACTACGTAAAATTTAAATGTTTATGACATGACAGTGACAATAGTAAAATATCGTTTATATCTTCTTCTGCAGTTTAAATAAAATGACTAAAATATATTTGTGAGTATAGTAGCAGTAGTAGTAGTACTAGTATAATAAGTTAAACGAATTTTTTATATTATTCTACATTTTAGTTATTAAGAAAAGTATGAACACACAAGGCGTACAAGGAAGTCATGTGGTTTCCACGTCAGATTTTTTTTCAAATTACATTTTCACGATTTTATCGAAAACTGTACCACTTTCATAAAAAATATGTTAACAATTTTATAGCAAATTTTGTGCTCTACAATTTGTTATTAACTGTTTTTTCGTAATATTAATCATTTACGAGATAAAAATTAAAAACAATAGACGGCGGGCCATTTTTTGAAAATGGCGGACGAAGCTCCAGTCCAATAGATTGAGACTTTTAGTATGTTGTTGATAAAGGTATTGGGACGATGTAGGTATACCAAAATCCAGATTTCTACTAATTTTTTCCACAAAACGACAAAATATGATCTAATTTGACTGGACTATTTGTAGATTCTACTTTTATGTTTATTTTAAACATATTTAAGAATTCATGTTTTTGACTGTTTTCAAGCATGCCAGAGGTTTATCAAGTGACACATTTTTATATTTAAAAAAAATGTGTGTTTAATTTACCGTGACTTCTGATTGGATAAAGTTGTTAACATCGGGATTTCGGCATTCTCTATGAAATTTGTCAAAAAATGATATGAGTTTTAAACGTTTGTAGGTTTTAATTAGGTCGAAATTTTAAAACTTTTTTGTAAGAAAAAATCAGAAAAATATGTCTCATCATTCTAAAACGGCTGTAATTCTTTTAAGAATGAAAATATTGATTTTCGGTTTGCAGAATCCAATTTCCTGAATACTTTTCTATGAGTAAAATTATTTTCAAATTTTCTGATGCACGGGTTTAGTCAAAATTTAAAGATATTCTTAAAAGTTTCAATTTTTTCTGAAGCTGAAGCCAAAAGAGATAAAGGCAGAATAGTGCTGAAGTGCCGTCTGGCAATAATTTTTGCAGAATAATAATATTTTGTATTTTTTAAATATAGATGTTTTGCAAAATTTGAAAAAGGGGGCGAAATGATACTTTCGCGCCCCCTGCTCTGATTGTTAGGGAGGCGAACGCCCCTTTTAACCCCCTCCTCCCGCCGTATTCGGCGTCTATGATATGAGCTTTTTAATAAAGTATCGGCCTTCTTTGTGTACCTACATTAAAAAAGTTAATTTTGAAAAAAAACCGGAGATGGGTTCTTTTCGAAAATATTAAATAGACTAAATAATCTGTATTATATATCAAGGCAAATGTTTTCAGCCGTTTTGAATATAAATTTTTGGGTTTTCCGCAATCAAAAGCAATGTCTTCAAAATTCTAATGCACGAAATACTAAAAACTGACTAGTTGGTATTAAAATTTTTCAATGACATTCTATAGATTTGAATTTACCGCGCCATTAATGATTAATGAATAGCTTTTATCTCGGGAACTAAAATCAAAATCATAATTATTCTTGAAGCACTAAGATGCACTAACGAAGCACTAAAAACCTGACACTGATTTGTTTCGAAATATTTCAATGGCGTGATAGGTACATGTGAACGTGGCACGCCATTAATCAATTGCACTTACCTCGAGAACAAAAAGCAGTATCATAATATTTCTTGAAGCACTAAGAAGCACTAACGAAGCACTAAAAAACTGACGCGCATTTGTTTGAAAATATTTCAATGGCGGGCTAGATGTGAACTTAGCACGCCATTAATTAATTGCATTTATCTCGAGAACTAAAGCTGATATCATAGTAATTCTTGAAGCACTAAGAAGCACTAACGAAGCACTAAAAAATTGATCCTCATTTGTTTATAAATATTTCAATGGCGTGCTAGGTGTGAATTTAGCACGCCATTCATTAATTGCGTTTATCTCGAGAACCAAAGCTGATATCATAGTAATTCTTGAAGCACTAAGAAGCACTAACGAAGCACTAAAAATTGATCCTCATTTGCTTAAAAATATTTCAATGGCGTGCTAGATGTGAACTTAGCACGCCATTCATTAATTGCGTTTATCTCGAGAACCAAAGGTGATATCACAATAGTTCTTGAAGCACTAAAAAGCACTAACGAAGCACTAAAATAATACATATATCAACATTAGTGCTTTTAATGGCGTGCTAACTTCACGCACTCAAATCTAAGTAGGTTAGGTACATTACAACACAATGAATAATATTATTTACTTATATTGCAAAAATTTGATTATTTATTTGTATTTCGATCATTTTTGTTTTCGCACTTAATTTTTTGTTCTTATGATAATCTGATAATTGATAAAATAAGATTTAATGAAAATGAAAGATAATTAACAGGTGAATAATTAAACATCATAAATTTATTAGTATATTACATAACACGAATTGTAAAAAGCACATTACATGCGAGTGAAAAAGTTGTGCACGAGCCTTGGCGAGTGCAATAACTTCACGAGCAATGTAATTGTGTTACAATTCAAGTTATGTACTATACTTTATCTACGACCATAAGATAGTAATAAATGAAAAATTTCTTGGGAACAGTAACGTAATAATATATATTACATAACGTGTACAGTAAATACTTGTTAACAGTAACGTAATTATATATATTACATAACTGGTGTATAGTAAATCCTTGGCAACCGTAACTAAGCATTTACTATTCTTGTAAAATGTTTTTAATGGCCTACTTACTGATATTGTCGTAGATAATAGTATATATTACATAACACGAATTGTAAAAAGCACATTACATGCGAGTGAAAAAGTTGTGCACGAGCCTTGGCGAGTGCAATAACTTCACGAGCAATGTAATTGCGTTACAATTCAAGTTATGTACTATACTTTATCTACGACCATAAGATAGTAATAAATGAAAAATTTCTTGGGAACATTAACGTAATAATATATATTACATACTTGGTAACAGTAACGTAATTATATATATTACATAACTGGTGTACAATAAATCCTGGGCAACCGTAACTAAGCATTTACTATTCTTGTAAATTGTTTTTAATGGCCTACTTACTGATATGGTCGTAGATAAAGTATATTACATTACTATTACTAGCAAGGTAAACAGTTTTTACTACTGAAAAGAGGAAATGACCGGCGAGCCGATCAGGCGAGCCTGTCTCCTGTCACCTCCTTGAAGCAGTAAAAGAGTTAAGAGGAATCCCCACTAGTTTTGAAGATCCATTTAACGAATGAAGCGTTGCCGTCACAAACCATTGTTACCCATTGTGACGACATCGGTTGATTCGATGAATGAACCGTATTTAGCCATTTTCTACTACAAAAGGGGTTTCGTTGGGCACATGAAATTACCACTAATTTTAAATATTTTTAAACCATTTTTTTTTAAATCAAAGATTAAAGTCTAGGCTATGTCCGCTTAGTGTCCCTATTTTAATTTTTACTTTAGTTTTTTAATATGTTATCTTCAAAGTTCTTAAAGTTTTACTAACTTTGGAGCTTAAAAAATACATGTAAAAATTTAAATTAAAAAAAAATGGCACTAGACAGACCTAGAGACATCTTTTATCTTTAAATTTAAAAAAAGAGCAAACAAATCGGACCAAAATTAAAGTCAATTTCATGGGCCCAACGAGAACATATTTTTGCTTAATTTTGTAGGGGTGGGCATTCCTCTTAAGATGTGTTTTCGTTGACGCGGTTAGCGGCAACGTCTAGCGGCTGCGTCTGGCGGCTGCGGCTAGCGTTCGCTTGTACTGTTTTCGTTCAATGCCTGCGTCAAGCGTCTATATTTTGGTTGTTTAATGTTATGAGGAGTTCAGTGCATTACTACTTTTGCCGAATTGCAGTTAGTAGCATAATGGCAGCTATTAAAAAGTCAATTGTAGCATTGATAGCGCTTGAAGATGAGGAACGACAAGAAACTAGCAATTTTAAAAAGTTTATGCTTCCAACATAGGTCTTTTAGGGAGCACACAATTTGGACAAATATAGTTTTGTCAAAACGTAGTTTGACCAAAAATAATTAAGCCAAACTGTATTTTAGTAAAACTGTAATTTGTTCAACTGGAATTTTGTCAAACCGTAAATATGCCAACCCGTAATTTGGCCAAACTGTATTCTAGACAAACTGTAATTTCACATTCCGTAATTTGACCAAACCGCAACTTCGACTAATATTATTTTGTCAAATAATTTTCAGTTAAACCGGAATTTAGCCAAAACGCAACTATACCTAACTGGAATAATTCAACACGGAATTTATCCAACACGTATTTTTGTCAAATCGCAGATATGCATAACCGTAATCTTGCCAACCGTATTTTAGTCAAATCGTAATCTTCCCAACTCTATATAAAGACATACAGTTGGGTAGATTACGATTTGAGTAAAATGCGTTTGGCAAGATTACGGTTATGCATAACTGCGATTTGACAAAAATACGGTTTGAATAAATTCCGTTTTGGATTATTCCAGTTAGGTATAGTTGCGTTAAAATATTAGTCGAAGTTGCGGTTTGGTCAAAATACGGAATGTGAAATTACAGTTTGTCTAGAATACAGTTTGGCCAAATTACGGGTTGGCATATTTACGGTTTGAAAAAATTCTAGTTGAACAAATTACAGTTTGACTAAAATACAGCTTGGCTTAATTATTTTTGGTCAAACTACGTTTTGACAAAACTATATTTGACTAAATAAGCGGACGCCGGTATTTTATTTTCATTTATTATAATATCATACACGGAGTATTTCGAAGATAGTTATTTTTGAATTATTAACGGTACTCTATTAAATATAGCTATACAAAATTTTAATGTAATAAGTACCTAGTTCCTACTTACCACTTTTGTTTTAATGTTTGTACCTTGTACCTACTTATTTTTTAATCGTAGATTTGAATATCTTTATAATATTTTGATTCAAAATCATACAAAGCACGATATTTTCTGACATTTTCCATTAGAAGCTCATCCAATTCCAGTGAAAATTGTTTAAAAGGCATTTGAATGTTTAATTTGTGGCGCTCCTAGTACCAACAGACGCAGCGTCTAGCGATTTGACTGCTCACGGAGCAGTCTGTTCGCAGCCGCTGGGCGTTCGTTTTTCAGACGCAGCCGCTGTACGTCGAAACCAAAATGGTTCTATAGAATTCCATTGAAGCAGTGCTCGCCACCAGACGAAGCCGCTAAACGCCGCCGCTAGACGCGCCAACGAAAACACACCTTTACCTTGCGTGTATTGTACAACATTTAACTTGTTACTCATTTGTAAGTGAAAATAAAAATTAAAACATAAGAATAAAATTTTGGCATTCATACACAACTGTTCTGTCAAAAATTGTCTTATATGATTTCTCATAAGCCTTGGAAGTATTACTGTAGCAACGTGAACCGTTTATTATGAACATTTGACTAGCTACTAACTTGTTAAATTTTAACAAGTTAGTAACTTGGGTAACATTCATATTCAAAGGTAATGTAGGAATTGTTTAAATGATGTTTATAAGTAGTAACAAGTAAATTTCTTTTTCACATAATGTTTTTGAAAATTTGGTAGATGCATCAATTTAAAACGTTGACAACAATCAATTATCTTTTTCGTTCAAGGTCAAATGCCTTAATTAAAACTTAAACTTTTAAGGGATGTGAAGTTTAATGTATTTTTTCCTATTTCATGCGCAAGTTTTTTTTCTTCAGCCCATTCAAAGTAAAATTGGTAGGTATCTCAAATTTGAACGCCCGATTATAAAAAAACTACATGTTTTACTCTCGTTCAGGTAGTTATAAATGTAATGTAACCGGATAATAGTGACACTTCTCTCGCTCTGTGGTAAACATTATACCCATTGAAATACAAAATTCAATTATAGCATTAATTTAGATTTTCTACAATTAATAATAATAAGAGACATAGGGGAAGGTGGGGCGGAATGGGGTAGCATCTTATTTTCGGTAATAACATGACGAATTTATTAGAAATTTTAAAAAATATATATTTTTTCTTTTATTTAGACATTGTAGAACATGTTTATAGTAAAACCATTATAAAAAATCAATAAATTGTACTTGAAAAACGCAAAGGAAAAAAGATCATTTTGATTTGATAATTAATAAATAATTAATTATCAAATCAATATACACTCATCGACATAGTTGTCAAAACCCGCGCACGTCATATGTGCCCATTTGTGACACAAGTTGATCACAATAAAGGCCATGATCACAATAAAGGCCATGACAGTTTCTACAGCACGTTGTACGTTGTTTGACGACCAGCTTTGCCGCTCAGTTTTTACTTCCCCGATCTATGTAATAGAGGGAAGTATTGTAATCGTGATTTTTTGATAGTTCGAGATTTTGGTGAATCTTCACGTTTCAGACCCTACTGAACCCAAAAAACATAATTTTAAAAAAAGTCGGTCTGTCGGTCTGTCGGTCTGTCGGTCTGTTAGTCTGTTAGTCTGTCTGGATGTTGGATAACTTAAAAACGCGTTGGAATTTTGGACTGAAATTTTATATTTAAGATCTTGAGCCAAAATCTGACTTCAAGTTCGTTAATGAGCTTTATTCAGCCAGTGGTACCAACTTTATAAACAAAACTTTTTTATTTTTATCAAAATACTATCGTGTGTGGTATCAAATTAAAGGTCTTGGGAAAATAATTCTAGTAGAAAAACAAAAATAACATTTAAATGATCGTCAATTGTTTTTTTTTATAAATTATTCAAATTATACCGAGTTTGGTGTCAATTTGAATCGCTCAGGGAGATAAGTTTTTAAAAAATGTAAAAAATGACATTAATACGATTTTCAATTGTTTCTCAAAAAATTATTCAAATTTTTTTATTCAACCAGTGGTACCAACTTTATAAACATATTTTATTTTTATTAAAATACTATCGTGTGTGGTATCAAATTAAAGCTTTAACTGATCGTCAATTTTTTTATCATACATTATTCAAATTATACCGAGTTTGGTGTCAATTTAAAGCTCTCGGGGAGATAAGTTTAATAAAAATGTAAAAAATGACATTTATGCGATAATCAATTATTGTTTCTCAAAAAATTAATCAAATTTGTTTAAGTGTATTATCAAATTAAAGTTTTCTGGAAAAAAATATTAGTCGAAGAATCAATAACAACATTTAAACAATGGTCAGTTGTTTTTACTTTCCGCATTATATTCTATAAGGCTATAAGATGTTATGACGGGTTAAAATTTTCGAGTGTGAGTTTTTAGTGAATAAGTATCAGATTTTTTATGGTATTTAAATTATGCCGAAGTTGGTATCAACTTAAATAGTTTGGGGAAAAATGATAAATTTATTTAAATTTTGCAGAATAAAGCATAAAATTAACGGCGTTACGAAAGTAAGTTATTAAAACTTATAATCGGGGAAGTACTGTGGCGGACACAGCAGATTTTTTTTGTAGTTACACACCATCTGAATATAATATATAAAACAAAATAATTCACATACCTACATAACCTTATGATGTAACATGTTGGGCAGAAAATCCCATTCCGCCCCCACCGTTCTGCCCCACTACATAACATTGCAAAAATATATTTTTTTTAAATTATAGTCAGTAATTTCACAGTAATATACGGCAAAATTGTAAGAAGACTAAATAACAAATGTACTGGATAATCATCATTATGATGAAACTTAAAAATAACGCTTACCTGCATTCAACATCCATATATTAAATACAAATCTAAGAAAAATTTCGAACACACGTAGAAACCGGCAGAAAGTGAAGACCAACACTAACAAATAGTACTTCTAACCAAACTTGACCTCTGACTAAACGTCAAAATATTATTTAATAGATCCCTACACTCATGCGCACGCGCTAACAGCGTTTTCCCATTCCATCCCGCTACCCCATTCTGCTCCACCTTCCCATATAATTTTATATTTTACGTTTCTATTCTTTTGTAAGTGAAATTTAATTTTTTGTCAATATTCTTGGGCAGGAGGGGTCATGACCCCCGTGACACCCACTTGGATCCGCGCCTGCGCTGAACCTAAAACACGACTACTGGGAATTCAGAAACAGTAAGTACAGTAAAATTAGACTTAATTTTACTCGAAATGGGAACTAGATCCGATAAAGCTGAAAATTGGTATATAGCTTTTCGCATTACCTATCTTATTAACATACTAAAAGTCCCCTACAATCCGAGTGAATGGTCAGCCGCCATATTGGAAAATGTCCGACGTTCTCAGATTTTAGCAATTTACTCGTTAGGGTGTCACTTTACAGCGAAATTAATAAATTGTAGAGCAGAAAATTATCTACAAAAATATATTTACAGTTTTTACGTACCTTGAACGGTAAGCGAGAAAAATGCGGAAATACATCTTCTAAATTCGCAGTCAGAGAGTGTACTTGTTGTTGAATAAACCATGAATACATCTACTATAACATAAAATGTTATTATAATAATATATGCAATTGATAACACAAACATTATGCTACAAATTTTTTTAAAAACAAGTATTTTTATTAATTTATTAAAGGTTTACGCCTTTCCACATCGCGAAGTGTACATAGTACAACGCTTTTGCAATAATAACATAACCTTGTTTCATGACACTAAAACGGTTGTAACTTTTTAACGAATAATAAAACCGACTTCCGGATTGAATCAGTCGATTTTACAAACATTTTTTTATCAATGTTCACAACATTTGGGAGAGGGAGCCACAATTTCAAAAAAGAAAATTAAGACTAACTTTGAACGCATTTGAATATTGTCTTCTGGCTTCCAACAATTTTTACTAAAACACACTATTTAAAAAAAAATGTCTGAGATATCCAATACCGGAAACCGGAAGTCGATATCTTGATTCGTTTAGAAATTACAGTTAATTAAACACAGTTAAAAATGAGACTTGCACAGCACTGTATTGACCAAAGATTAGTTAACCAGCTCACTGTATACGAATTGGGAATTCGAGTGAATTTATCTGGGGGAAATTAGAGCATTCCCTAACATTATGCTGGTGTCTCCGTCAATGTGTGACACTTTATTTGTGTTTGACACTGGTTTTGTGGTCTTGACTGCTATAACCTAAAATCAAAATAATATAATTTTAGAAGTTGTAATATCGCGTTTGGTTAATAACAAAGTAAGTTTGACAAAACAGATTGATTTTGATTTGTTAATAATTATTATTTATAAAATCTGTTGATGGCAAAATTTAAAAGATCCAGAAATCCAAAAAAATTTCAGCCTTATCAGAAAAAACAAAAAAAAATCAAAAATTTTTCACTTCTCGGGGTATTACTTTTGATTATAATTTTTAAACAATAATTATTTATAAAAAATTATGCACCTAAATAGATATGTATTTATTTCATTCAATAAGTTCCTTAAAAACATGACTATGATAGAGGGTGGGGGGCATCACCCCCTCGCCTTGGGTACGCCACTGCGACTCTCTGGTATACATTGTAAATCAAAATAATTAACCATGAAATGTGTTTTCCATTCGCACTCACAGATGTTTCTGAGAATAAGCCTGCAGGTAAATTTTTTAACGTAAAAATAATTTCGGCAGGAGAAACATGGCAGTTACCCATAGTTACCAAGCACCAAGCTAAAAGCTGAAGCACTAGAGTAGAGACAGATCGAATCATGAAGCCGCCCTGCTTGGTTGGCTGGCTGCCAGTAACACAAAATAGTACGAGTTCGCAAGTAACTACTATTCACTACTAACTACCATATACATGATAAATCCGCTAGTAAATTGTAGCTCCGGGCATATACCTAATATCCAGGTATTAATAAAATCCATTTAATCTTATAAAATAACCAAAGTTATATCCGGTTATATCCTTTCTTGACTTATTCGCCGAAAGTTGTTATCCATATTCATATACATACGCTACAAAATTACCTGACTAATGCTTGTCCAGTGGCGTAGCTAGAACTAGAACAATATTAAAAATCTGATGTGGTCAGCACACAACCTCTCGCCATATCTAGAAAACTGACTTATAAACATAAATGTATACGTACAATGGGCACCGGGCCCATTTGACACGTACAAATATCAAGTGTACCGCCAACTCACATCAAGTGTAGGTACTGCGAAATTCAGTGAATTAAAACTTTTAAAAATTTTGAGTGTTATTTTAATAATATAGACACTTTTTGCAAAATAAATATTAAGTACCTACCATTGACTTCTTAAGTCATGATTTCTTACTTTTAAAATTACTGCTGGAAACGAAACTTTCTTAATTTTTGATAAATATGACCGAAAATAACCGAAAAATACCTTTTGGAATATTAATAACGTTTTCCACTCCTTATTGTTTGAAAATTGTATTCTTTGATGCTCATGCTTAGTGAAATAAAGCAGAAGGAAGGGGAAAATGACTAGAATAACAACTTTTTTCCACGACCATTAAGTAAAACATCAATTATATATACGTTTTTAGATAGATTAGATGGTTCATTATTATAATGTAAATAATACGAATCATTATTCAGCACTTTTAAGCCAATCAGATTATGGTTGCTATAGATACGCCATTATTCATCAGTTTTTAAACCAATCAGAGTGGGGCGACGTAGTTTTAAATACGCACAGCACTGATCACTGATTGAATACTATTGCCATCTAGCGACAGTCAACGTAACACGTAACTACAAAAGTTTGACTTTTAGGGTTATGAATTTTTTTACATAATCCGTAAGGTGAGCACAGTGGGTGAGTGCAAAATACTTTAAATTTAAAATGGAAGTAAACAATACTATTATTTATTTTGTAAATTGAAATGTTAAATAAAATTGTGTTAATTCATGTTGCTTAGAAACTACTGTTTGACGTTTATAATGAACCTCAAAAATTTATTATTTTCTTTAAAAAGTGCAAGTTTTGTTGAATGGTCGTGGAAAAAGCATAGTATTCAACTCGCGAATTATGACAATTATTCATTTGGACAATTACAGCCCTCGCCGAATGAATAATTGCTATCATAATTCGCTCGTTGAATAATATACTATTTGTTCGCTTCTTAATAGTGAGATTATATAGAATTAAACAAAAACAATGAAAAGCAACCTGCATTGTATGCGCAAAGTTGCTCATTTTTACTATGCTGATATACGTGCGCAAAATTTCACTTTGCGAACGCAAATAGATTTTCTAAAACTCTGGTGTGTCGCAGAGAAAATTACTGCTACTCCTAAACAATATGTTGTTATAAATTTTGAATTATTAAAAAAGTTTTGAATACTTAGTTATTATTGTAATATAGGTAATGAAAATAAAATAATGCAATCATAGTTCATAGTGTGAATATAGATGTCGCTGCAAGCTGTAGACCCGCCCCGCCTACGGACTGCTTATGTGAACGGGGAAAGAGATCCTTGTATTATCGTCACGAAAGCGACATGGTATGCTTTTCTACATTTTTGAACTAATTTTGCTCATAGCTACATTACCATTGGCGGCTCGTGGGTAGGGGCTGCAGCCCTTAGTAGGAAATGAAACTGTTCTGATACATTATTTACATAATATCAATAAACAACATTATCTAACTATCTATCAAATATATCATGCAATTTAAAAATTTGTGCCTGTAGGTTTACTATTGGTGATACTTTGACACGGCGTTAGTCAATGCAACACTCATTTTTGTTCTATGCTGTGGGCTGATTTCCAAGCAACATCGCCAAAGTAATGGAGCAGAATGTGTGCATGGTGAAGGGAATGCTTGGCCAATGTGTCGATTAGAGAGAGAGAGAGTGTCCGGGCTTCGTTGTACATGTACCTACATACACAGCGCTGTCTCTCTTACAAATTACTTTGCGTTGAAATTATACAACTGTACATTTTTAAAGGTATATTGTTATTTTATTAAAATTGTGAAGTTTTTCTTCCCTAATGCCTATGTCACACCGGCCTGGCATGAAGCACGGTGTTCGATGGAACAAATAAATATCGTAAAAATTGTATCGCCGCTATTCCATAGAGCATTTTAACATATGGAAATTTGTTGCTGATATCACAGTGACTCTTCAATATTATTTTTGACGTTTGGTGAATAATTGATGTTAAAATAATAACAGTAATTAAATAATAAGAATGTAACACTTTAAGCTTTTGTCAATACATGAACTAAATTTTGATTTAATTTACACGAAGAATTGATGAATTTTAATTCTCAGCTGTCAAAAATAATTTTCAAAAACTTTCAAAGTACGAAGTGAACATAATAATATACAAATTTTCGTATGGCATTTTACTATACCGGTATGTGACACCCTTTTGACAGCTTTTCATCAAGCAAAATGCCACATCGAGCACCGTGATTCATGCCACGCCGGTGTGACATAGGCATAATAAAAACTAACTTTAAATATAAAGATATTTTTTCACCTTGAACCAAATAAATTTCGCTTTTGATGCATTTTTATTACAATGGCAGTCACTGTACATTACCGCCTTAATTAATCTGATATAACGACAAGCATAATAGAGGTACCTACTACAAAATAATAGTTTTAAAATACATTCTATCCATAACTCAATTCATTTTGTTTGTTTTTTTTTGAGAGAGAGAGATAAGGGGTCTAAAATTAAATTTTGCATTGGGGCATTTTGTAGTCATACCCTAGGCTTGAGTTAGGATGACTGACACTTGAAAAATTGCTTGCCATTAGTCGGAAATTTTGGGAATCATAGATGTTTCGAAAAACTTAAAAATTAAACTTATCGTCATGTTGAAAAAGACACAGTTGATAGCAATTAGCAATTTTAGATGTATCAAAAGTTAATATAAATGTGTAAGTGACAACTCAAGAGCAATCTGTTAAAAAAAAAAAATTATATAGGTACTGAATACGGGTCTGAATCGAGTAAATTGTACTTGGAAGCGAAGTAACGAAAAATATTGTATTTACGTGAACCGAATCGGAGATTCCAATACTTTTTTCATTAAAAATAATAGAAAAAACTTTCTGCGTGGAACCTATCATAATAAAATAAAAATAATAAAACTGCAGACTTTCTTAATAACTTAGCCCAGTAAAAAGTTACTGAACATCGACATGAATAAATTTTATATTTTGAATGTTAAATTTAAATTGCAGTAGTTCGTTTTCACATTCACATTGTACAAAAACATATTATGTTGTCGTCTTGTCGTTGACTGTAATAATTTTAAAAAACCTAATGTGGCCAGCACTTTGACCATAAGGTATAGACAAACGACGCAAGCTTTTGTTGTGAAGCCAAGTACTAGTGTAGCGGGGAGTAGAGGTATATCACTGTATGGAGTGTTGCTGTTTGCGTCTCATATATTAATATATAAGTACTACTACTACTATTCACAAATATATTTTAGTCATTTTATTTAAACTGCAGAAGAAGATATAAACGATGTTTTACTATAGACAATGTCATGTCATAATAATAATAATTTTACATACTAACAAAATGTTAAACGAACATGGACTACAAGATAACGAAATACTAAATTATAAGTATATACTTTAATAATTATAATTCTTAATTAAATGATACCAGATACAGAATAATTTAAATTTAAAATATAAATTTTTTTTTAAATTAATTATTTATCGAAATATTTAAAAAAATCTGACGTGGCCACCACAAGACCTCCCGCCATACCTACTTTATTCTTTTTACTTATTAGGTACCTATACAAATATATTAATATATAAGTAGGTACTATTACTACTGCTACTACTCACAAATATATTTTAGTCATTTTCTTTACACTGCAGAAGAAGATATAAACGATATTTTACTATTGTCACTGTGACTGTCATGTCATAATCATTTAAATTTTACGTAGTAACAAATGATACGATCATGGACTACAAGATACCGAAATACTTAATTATAAGTATTAAACTTTAATTATTCTTAAATGATGTCATATACAGAAAAATTTATAAAATACCGACTGTAGGTAATAATCACATAATCTTTCATTTATAATAAAAATATTTGTCTTACTTTAATTATTTATTGAAATATTTTAAAAAAAGTACTACTTCCGGTTTGTAGATTGAAACCAAAATTATATTGGGCTTTTAAGGATCGTATTAAAACCTTAAATCCAAAATTTGGTTTTTATTTTGGAGTTATCTTGTCCGAAAAAATTGTAACATACGAACGAACGAACGAACGCACGGACACACACACACACACACACACACACACACACACACACACACACACGCACACACGCGCACACACACACGCACGCACACACACAGACATCATCTCAAAAATGTGTAATTCGTATTCTAGAGATCCTAAAACGTGCTTATCTGCCAAAAACTCATACTCGAAAATTTTGACCCGTCACAATACCTCTCTTATAGAATATGAGGCGAGAGGTACTTCTTTCGGTTTGTAGATTAAAAACAAAATTATATTGGGTTATTAAGATATTATGTATTAAAACCTTAAATATTAAATTTGAAATTTTAATGTTTAAGTTTTTTACCTCTCGCCTCATATTCTATAAAGGTTGGTTTAAAATGGATGTAATCGTTTACTTCTTCTGTATTCTGTAAGATCTGATGTGAATGAGCAGTGTGTGGTTCATAATCATTTCAGTAATCTGCTAACGACGACATAACCTTTCTTATAACTGTCAGAAATAGATCCGTTTGTTGAAAGTTAGTTGGATCTGCAATGTTTATAACAATAAATATTGTAGCAAAATATATAATACTCATCATAATGTAAACAAAGAACAAAAAGGACTTGCTTGCTATTTGTTGGGAAAAAGTGAAAAGTGAAGTATGTAACAGAGTAGCTTTATACTGAGCTATGGCTGATTTCAGTAAACTATATTTGAATAAAATAATATGTTTGGTAATACCTGAAGAGTTTAAAAGTTAGATACTGAACTAATTTTTGGATATCATATTGTTAAAGTTAAACATTAATTAATTCCACATTTTTATAGAATGGCTACTTGTTTGAAATAAAGCGCCTATGGCCATACTCTTTACATATAGTGATACTCTAGGAAGTTTTCTTAAAAGTTGGCGAACCTAACTGTTACAGTATAGGTAAACGTCAAATCCAGTGTGATTATGAACCGTAACATAGAAATACCTATAGCTCATGTTAACAGAACACAGAAGAAGTCAACAGTTACATCCATTATAAACCAGCCTTAAGTTTCATATTCATATTCATCATTGCCAATTTTTTTCCCAATATATCAGTTAAATACACATGTCTAAGTAGAATTTTGTAGCTATGTAATAATATCATTATAATTTAACCTAAATGTTCAAATTATTTTAAATGAAATTTTACATATTTATATTGTTTAATTTGTGGTCTTAGAAAAATTAGTATGTGACTCGTTTATAAACTCTCTAGATATTGGTTGATACTCTTGAGCTGTGTGATATTAGGTACTACTGAATTATGTAAAAATATATTATAAAAGCGTGAATTCTACTTTTTTATTTACAGGGTGTTTCAGGACTAGTGTAACAAACTTTAACAGCTTATTCCTGAAGCTTATTTTTGAGCCAAAAATGTCATTGATAGAGTGCGGATTATATGCATTTGCATAATATTGTATTATTGTGCATATTTTTTTTGCATATTTCAATATTTTTTGCATATATTTGTTAAAAATGCATATAACTGCATATTTTTTTACCTTTTAACTCAAAATTTTAATTTTTTCGCTCAAATTTGATACCACCTATAGTAGTTTTTACATTTATTTTAAAGGTAGGTAGACTCACAAGTCGTATTTCAGAAGTTATACGTTGTATTGTTTATTTTATATAATATTCTTGTGTATTGTTGACAAAATGAATAAAATTATATTGCATATCTGCATATGCATGCATATATTTGTAAAATATTGCATATTTATTTAATTTTGTGCAAATATTGAGCATATTTTGGCCTAATTTCATTGCATATTGCATGCAAATTTTGATCATATTTGCCTGCATATAATCCGCACTCTAAGTCATTGAACATAGGTCCTATTCCTTCTAGTTACCAAAATACAGAGGTTGAAGTTCTATAAATAACACGAAATTTTCTAATTTTTGTAATCATGATACTTTCTGAAAACAAGAGTTTTATTGAAAAGTACGAGAAAAAAACATAAAATGACACAATTAAATAGACAAATAAATACATTCTAAACACAGAACAACATAACCAAACATGGAATAAGTTAACACAATATGAAATAAGATAACAATTTTTGTTTTAAATTACAGCAAATGCTCAAAGTGCGCGCCTTGAACTCGTATGCATGCTTGACATCGGCGAATCATAGAATCATATACACGATCAATTACATTTTGATCGTTACGAATGGCAGCAGATGCATTCATAATTCGGTCAAATATGCAACTCTTGTTTCCCGAAAGTATCTTGATTATAAAAATTAGAAAATTTCGTGTTATTTATACAACTTCAACCTCTTGTATTTTGGTAACTAGAAGGAATAGGACCTATGTTAAATGACATTTTTGGCTCAAAATGACCTCTGGAATAAACTGTTAAAGTTTGTTACACTAGTCCTGAAACACCCTGTATAAATTATTTACTTAATTTACAAATAAATATTATATAAAATAGTACTTGTTATGTTACCATAATTCTTCTTAACGGATGTTTGAAACATATAATTGTAATTTTTAAAAGTTACAATACAAAGTTACATTTAAACCATGATTTGACTAGTCTGAACCGCTCGAACCACCTTAATTACTTTAGATTTTATTGTTAAATACTACTAGTTTCAGCAAATTGTATTTAAAATTCAATGTACTCATAGATAATTATATTTTCTTTTATTTTTAATTGCAAAAATTGTCATAAATAAATAATGTACCAATTTATTTAAGGAAAACTATATCAAGTTTCAAAAAGTACCTAGGTACTACTTTCGGTTTGCGGATTTCTACCAAAATCTTATCCAGTGTTAAGATCCTTATTAAAACCATAAATATGAAATTTTGTTATTAAAGGTTTGATACTTTTTAAGTTATCGTGGACGAAAAATCGTCACATAATTCATACGTCCATACACACACACACACACACACACACACACACACACAGACATCATCGTGAAAATAGTAAATTCGTATTGTAGAGACCTTGAAACGTGCTTATCCACCAAAATCTCATACTCTAACATTTTAAACCATTATTCATGGTAATAACTTGCAGTATGAACTAGCAATGTATATAGTTTTGCGTCGCCAGTACGTTACACTGTTTGAGATGTTTCTATCGAGTATGTAATTTTTGATCACTCAAGATGTCGCTACGATAGACTTACGTAATACGTAAACATTATGTGTCAGTTTTGATGAGACCATGAAAAAGAATCATAAACTCTGTCCGTAATTTCAAAATAAGTTACGATAACAACATTCACATGCAGTTATAGCGGCATAAAGACCCTTTTGCGACCGCCAAATATGCTTCATTTGAGTTTTATTATAGGAGATATTCTTATAACCAATGAGCTAAAGAGCTGATATTGTTTTACTCTCGGTTTTACTCATATACCAAACGGTACAGACAAATTATATTTATCTTTTTTTTGAAATATTTTACAAAAATAAAATCTATACTAGTCTTTTGATACTTGTTTATATTTAAAATCACAAACATCCAGCAACATGCATTTTTACCTTCCGCTTACCTGTAAAGGAAGGTATTGGAATCATGCAAAAAATTGGGTAGTGAGTTTTAAGTGGATGAGCACGAATTAGGGTCCTTACAACTCATTTTTGATAGTTTCTTGATGATGTCTGTATGTATGTGTGTGCGTGTGTGTGTGTGTGTGTGTGTGTGTGTGTGTGTGTGTGTGTGTGTGTGTGTGTGTGTGCGCGCGCGCGCGCGTGTGTGTGTGTGTGTGTGTGTGTGTGTGGTCCGGGCCGATGCCGGATGTCGTATAACTCAAATACGAATTACCCAAAAATTTTGATATTTGGTATTTTACAATTGTATACGAATAGGAAGAGCTTATTAGATTTTGGTACAAATATCTTCACCGGAAGTGATATTTTTTGAAGATTGGTAAAGATAATTGTTAAAAATTTATATAAATTTGGATAAATGTAGTATTTATTTGTAATAAGAATAAGAGGCAAAGTTATTTGCAACTTACGTTATAAAAAAATTGTCTTTATCTGGTAGCATTATAGAACTGCAGTAAAATTTAAAAAATAAATTTATCAGATAAAACGTTGAAATCTTGTAATCCATGTTCGGCTGATTTTTGTTTCTGCGTAAAAAATATTGACAGGGGTGCGTTCCAAAACCATACTCCAGAGTATAGAGTATGCTCACAGTCGTTCCAAAAGGTTTGAGTATATCTCCAGTGGAAACTCTGAAGTGTTCCAAAACTGTTCGAGTTTACTCGAAGAGCATACTCTTCGTACCCTGTAAAATAGGTGGGTACAAACGTACTCTGGTGACTTTGTCGCCAAATAGTGCTAACCTAAATTGTCTGTTCCATAATATCTTATTAATATTAATTTATAATGGACAACGAATTGGAATCAGCCACACAAATTGACGCAAACGATTATAAAGTAATTTGTATTCTAAAAGAAGATAATATGTTGATTTTGGAAAATAAAGGTATATTCATAAATATATTAGAAAACCTTACCAGGACTAAATTTATAAATTGGCGCGAATATTCATAAATATTCGCAGTTATAACACTTAACACTCTTCTATTATCCATGATGCAAGATCAATTTTGTATATCAAATAAATGTGGTTATAGGTTACATCACCATAAAATAATTCCTACTCTACGTCGTTCCGGAACCCCACAAAACCCTGGAGTAACCTACTCTTACTCCAATACTTTACTCTGTGCTCCATGGTAAGGTTTTGGAACGCACCCGAGGTGAGACGAGTGACTAGTTGACATACTAGCGCCATATAAGTCATAAGTAAGATATTAAATGTAGTAATTGAACGGAGGATGACTTCAACACAGAAGAGTTTTCCTGTAAACGAATCTTTTGATTCAGGTGATGCAAATTTCTGTGTTCGAATATTTTAGATTTTTATTTGTATATTTTAAAGGGACACCGGATTGTAAGTATACGTATATATTTATGTTTTAAGTCTAGGTATGGCGGAAGGTTGTGTGCAGGCCACTTCAGATTTTTATTTTTGTCAATCGATCTTTTTTACGTTTTTAAAATTTACTGGGTTTAAAATTAATACATGATAAGTTATCGTCGAATCAAAAAGTCGTACTAGTAGGTATACTTGGATTAAAGTGTCACTGTGTTCATTGTTCAGTAAGTATAGGTATATCTAATTATCTCCAAGTATTCATAAATAGCTCACAATTTTATAGCTTTTTTATGTAATAGACGATTTAGTTTTAACAGAATCGCTTAAGAAAAATAAATAAATTGCTGTAAACAACATCATTTAATACATTAAGAATTCCTCATCATCCGAGTGCAAGATTATTTATTGCATTTTACTTTTAAGACTCTACACTTGTTGCTCGCAATATTGCTGCAATAGAATCAGAATTCACGATTCTGGCTATATTGCGCATCAAAATAAAAATCTGAATTTTACCATAAGTAGGTAATTACGAAGCATTCCCATACAACACATCGATCGTATTAACGTCTGTAAAACGTGCATAAGCTACTGTCTTATAGACGTCATCAGGAGACTAGTATTGGTCGAATTTTAGACGTCTTATGCGGTAGTCTTCAAGTTGTCATTATGTTGTCCAGTTTTAAATCTCCCGCTTACAATATATAGGAGTTCTATATTTATCTTAAAATTCATCTTGGTTATGCCATACAAGAATCCTACATTGATCAAAATTAAGTCATATATTGGTAATAATTGTATTAGAAAGGACATCATTAGACTGTCGAAAAGGTATTAAATAGACGTCATTTGCATAGAAGAAAATAACATCTTTTAAACATAAGGACATAAGACAGGTATGTGACGTCTTTATGATTACATTTGGATCAGACGTTTTAAATACTTGGACATTATAAAGACGTCTTAACGATGTATTTGTGTTGTATGGGTTATTTTATTGAAAAATTCATACAATACTGCGACAACAATAAGAGAAAATAAGAATTAATTTATGCATTTTAATATTACAAATTATGGCCTTATTATTGCATATTTATTAATTTTGTTTTAAATAGTCGATTCCTTGCATTGTTCATGAGAGTGCTAAGAAAATATTTTTTGTCAAGAAAATTACATATTTGACGAAAAAAATAGTAAGAAATCAGTCAAATTGACTATTTTAACTAATTTATTACTAAAATACAATTAAGTATTGCAAAAATATAATTTCTTAGCACTCTAGAGTCATCTTTTAACTGTATACAGGCTGGTTGATTTTTCATTGTCCAGCTTATATCTTCTCAAATATTGAAGATACAAGAAAAAGTTAAATACAAAAGTTGTTTAATACAACCTGACCTATAATTTAGCATAAACAATTTTTTTTCCAAGGCTTACTAATTTTCCAGAAAAATATTTAACTTTGATTTTTTAAATGGAACATGGAGTATAGAACTCAATTTGTAATATAGCAAGGTCACTTTTTCACTATATTTTTGGCACTAGTAGAGTGCCTTAAGGTATCTTTATGTAAAAAAATTCAAAAATTCTTAATATTTTTGAGACCACATATTTTTATTTTTAAAAATGTCACTGCACTGATAACAGATAAAAAAATAAGAAATTTTGTAAAATGTATTAAAATTGTATTTTTTCTATTTTAATTATATAGCTAATTAAAAATGTAATGTGCATTAAAAAAATCTAATTAAATAGAACTTATGACGTTGTACAAATATATTCGTTTTTGTCAAGATTATTAAACAACGCAATTAGAACGCTTTTAACTAGTACTGGTTTACCTCTTCTATTTGCAGGTAAACCGTTGTGAATCGAAAACAGAAAGAAGTAAAAACTCATATAGACACATTTGCACATCGAGCGCAAGTTTACGTAAAACATTCTCACATCGAGCCTGGCCGTAGTCTAGCGTCCTAGGGACCACAACAAGACGTGTTCGGTGAAGATAAAAACGTAAATACGACTCTAGACTGAGTTCTGAAGGGTTAAGTGGAATTTTGAAGCAGAACGGGCTTGCTTGCCTGTAATAATTTGAATGCGATTGGAAAAGGGTGCAAAGAGGTATTCTGAAAGGTTTTCTAGATGGATTTGCTCTACTTTCTTGACCACCAACAGCGAGATATTAAGGGTCGATGGCTTTAAGAGAATTATTTTAAAATGCTGAATTAATATAAGTTTCGGCGCATTCCCTACCTTTATAAAACATGTAGGAGAATTTACTCACTTTAGAAATCATTTTAACGATCATACATAGAGACACAGTTGCTACTTACACTTGAATATATTTTTTCTTTTTTATCAATCTACAGAGTACTCTTGTACTATGTTGTCTAAATCATTTTCTCTCCACACTACTACCTTTGACGTATTATGCGATTATGCCTACAATGAATTATTTAAGTTTACGTTTTTTGGACATAAGTTTAGTAAGTTTCTTGCTTGTTTCTTGTTTCTCGAAACGAGATTTGAAGTTTCACTTTTGGAATTTTTTGCATAATTTTTTTTAGTGTTTATGTATTTTTATCTTGCTTGGGTTGGAATCTCAGAACTGTTTCAAATTGACGTCAATTTAAATATTAAACTTTTGAGTAAACGCCAATATATAGCATTTTACCTGAATTTTATTCTACTGTTTTTTAGTACTGACAATATTATTATTATAATTTACAATTCAAATTAAACATAAAAATGTGAAAATTTGGTTAAAAAATAAAATAAGCCAAACTGAAATAATAATAATACAATAATTATTCTTTCTTTATTTCTTTCAAATAAATACCGGGTGTCTACTTAAAATCTATTATACAGGAAAAACAATGTTATTTTTAAAATTTTGCTGTAGTTCGATTGATTTGAGATAAAATTTGTTTCAAATTAAAAACTGCACAATATCAGTCGATCATATTGCTTTGGTAGTTCTCGAGAAAAACGCAAAAGAAAATAGGCAATTATAGCATTATTTAGCATAATTTCAGATATTTTTTAAATTCTTTTTTTACTGTGTTTAGTAACATTGTTAATAATTATGGACAATTATTATTAACTTTTAAAAAATAAAATAGTAAGATTTGTTAAAAAAACATTCCTAATTACATGGCACTCTGAAATGACAGAGGTCTCATATTGTCATATTGCGCAGTTTTTAATTTTAAACAAGTTTTGTATTTACAACTTTATTTTCAAATCAATAATGTCAGTAAAATTTTTAAAATAACATTGTTTTTCTATACAGGTGTCCCATATAACTTAAGGTTCATATTAGAATGGCATACTTCACGTACTGATCACGGAACAAAAATATTTTTTTCAAAATTCGAAATTTAGTTCTTGAGGCTTGAGAAGGAAACAGTTGTGGGCCACTGTTTGATGGATAGTTTTAATCTTAAATATTACGTTGAAACTAAATAATAACTAATGTTTGCATAATACTATAATAGAAGTAGCCGGCCACAACTCTCTTTATTCAAAATAAATAATAATATCTAGTGTTGCAGTAAAAATGTAAACTATCTTTATTTCTTTATTAACAGGGTATTTCGAAAAAATCTTTTTTTTTCGGAATCAGAAATCGGTACGTTTAATACTATATGCCATTATAATATGTACCTCAAGTTATGATACATCCTGTATAAAAGATTTTAACTAGACATCCGGTGTACACAACTTAAAAGCGAATAAAAATGTTTCAAACACAGAACTGTAGACATATCGTGTTTATTTTACTAAACCACACCCCTCACATACGCATAAATTCACAGCTACACAAAGGTATTTCAAAGAACACACACAGGGCAGCAAATCCGAACGGTAGCAACAAGATATGTACTTTGCGCTGGGGTAACATTGTGTATATCTGGGGCCAAGCGCCGAGCGTAAGGTGACAAAGGGCTGCGCTCGCAATCAGTGAGGACTTCACAAAGGTTCCTCAAATAAGCCATATAAATGCCCCACTAATTGTGCTCTGTTTGCGCCACGATGGCCTTGTGAAGTTAGACAGAAAGATCAATTATGTGTAAAGCGATTTAAGTTGATTTTGAAGAGAAAACTATATCATCAAAGTAGAATATTTTTGTGCTGCTCTCATTTGTTAAGTATTATAGGCATTGGCAAAATAAATTTGATTTTTCTTAAATCGAAACTAAATGAAAATTAGATAAAAATATTGAAAACCGAATTTTGCTATTGGCCGTAGGCCGTAGTTACGAAGATCTATAGCCTAGCCTGTTAAAGTTTTGGTGATGACGTCAGGTCAGCCGATGTTGTTACGGCAGCACACTGCGTACACATAGGCATTCAGTGTTTTATTTTGTTGAGGGTTGCTATGGCATTATTTCAGTCAGATTTTTTAATTCGAAAAAATTAAATATCTCATTTGAATGAATTTTTGACGGTTTTCGAAGCTATAACAGTTGCTAAAAGTTTTGAGATTTCTTCTTTTTTCGGCACATTTTAACATACAGACAAAAAAGGTTTATTTATAGGTACATGTGTAATAGTAGTTTGTTGGTTAAATCAAAATAATCAATACCTGGTAGCTTGTAGCTAAACCATCATTTATATTAGCAAACAATCTTAGTCAGATCAAACAGTTTGTTAGCATCCATATTACATAACAAACAAGCATCGAAACATCCTCGGCAATCTCCATCGTCTAAGACGTAACTACACCATCAACCCTTTATAGATCCACCTCCACCTCCCTATCTCTTGAAATCAGATAGATATTCACTCGCCATAGAAATGACAAAGACTTGATTAATTGTATCAGTTATACGTGGAACACTATTACGTTGCAGCTCATTAGTTATCACAAGGATCGTGTAGTGGCGCCAGCTTTGGAGATTCAAGGACATTGAAGGGTAATGTACCTTCACACTGCTCCCGCCAGGCGCGCGCCTTTGCAAATGGTAGAGTAATCAGTAACAATACAAATACAAGATGTATTTAGGATTCAGGAGCGGTAGGGTTAAGCTGCAAGTGGTACTACCACGATGTAATTATTATTGCCAAGATGATTGATGTGGAGAATAACTGTTTCATAAGTTCGACTGCATCATATTACCTTGTTTTATGGGGCGTATTTTATGTAGATTCTAAAAATAATATGACATTTCCTATGTTAGATTAAAAGTTGTACCCATTTCCAGTGGAACCGGAATCAAAGGTTTTATATTGTGACCATCTTACGAGTCCTTTTATCTAGTTTAACTTTGCTTAAAAACATTTTCTGTATCTCTTGAAATAAACGAAATATTCTTAGTGCCGGACTTAACGACAATCATATTGTATATGTGTAGGTATGTATATATTAACAATTATGTACATGTGTTGACTTATGTCAAACATTGAATTGATTATAATATTAATATACAATTTTTAACTGAATATAACAATAATTTGTTCTAAAGACTGCAACAAGCATTGCGATTAGGTTACTTATACGTCTTATATCAAAGATAGCTGCTTTGTTTTATACACATTTTATTACATTATTTTGAAACTAAGAAAAAATATGTTTCTATTAAATTATTTTTTTTTAAATAATGTAACGCCTTTTTGAAACAATGGCGTATTTAAATAACACATCATATATACGTCAACCTTAAATGTGTCAAAACAGAACGTTATAACGTCAGTCCAATTTTCTCTGTTTTTGTTGAAGTCATATAATTTCGCTTTACGTTGAACAAAATCAAGTTAGAGAAAATTGTTATTTATTTTCCATTGACTTAAGGTTTTCAATAAACAGAAAACAAGCAGAAGTCGTTAAAACTAATAAAACTCTAAAGAAATGATCGTTATGAGAAAAGAAAATGTCTTCCAACTAATACAGAAAAAAATCCACAAGTTCGAGCGGACGTACCAACGACTACGATCCACGTCTCTCTTTAATCTCCATCGGAGCACCGCATTCCTCGATCTAAGCTCGGCCATCACTTCTTATTCCTCTCCAGTATCGGAAATTCACGCACACGGTTTATGTTCTCTCTGTCTATCTAGGTGTGGTATAATTTCTTTTGTACGATGCTTCATTTAAAAATAATAGTAGCTTCTCAGTCTCAGCACTACTTGTCTAGTATATTTTACATTATTTTATATTAATTATATTAAAATGTTTACAGAAACCAGAAGGATTAGGTTTATTATTCAAAATAATAAATATATTGCAACCCTAGGGGGGGTAAGGAGGGAATTATCTCTCCCCAAGGCTCAAAGAAAATGTTTTTTCAACCATTATTACTCAAATTCATCCAGAAAATGTATAATTTATGAATGGTGAATATAAAATGCGTAAAATGCTTAATTTTAATGATTTTGTTTATAAAAGATGGAAAACCGTGCTGTTATTAATCTGTGAATATTCAATTTTAATCGAATTTTAAGGTATTTGCCCTTGAACTAAAATATGTTTCGCCTGCAGCGCTTTGCCAACTATATTAATATAATAGGTACTTACTACTCGAGTACTAAGACTCACAAATACACTGGCGGTAAAAAATGAAACACAAATATCGACCATTTTCGATTTTTTGATTTCGATGAATGTTCGAGGGCGAGAAACTTGAAGTGTCTACTTTAAAGTCATGCATGCAAACTTAAGCGTAACCCCTTCCGCCCCTCTCTAGCACCCATGTGCAAAAAAAGAATTTTAATTTTTAAAATGTCCAACTTTGACGATGTGCACGTAGTTTAAACATTTTTTGGACCAAAAGAGCACTAAAATTTGTTCAATTCCCTGTGCAGGACTCAAAGAACGTAGTTCCTACGATGATTTGGCACAAAGTTATGGATTTTTTTTAAAAAGAGCATTTTAGGTTTTTCGCACATAACTCTGCGACTTTTCAACCAAATTAGGCGATTTTTTCGGGGAAAAACCCATAGTGGCTCTACTTTAAGGGGGGGTAAACTCAGATTAGGGTGATCTCTTTTCGTACCCTTCAAAACCCGAACAAAAAAATACGTTTTTGGGCAAAAAACGTTCGACTTTGGCCATGTATACCGAGTTGGAAAAAATTTGTCGACTCGATCCACAGAAAAAGCATTGAAATTTGTTCAATTACCTGTGCAGGACTCAAAAAACGAAATTCCTACGACGATTTGGCACAAAGTTTCGGGCGTTTGAAATAAATGCATTTTGTGTTTTTTTGACTCATAAGTCGGCAGATTTTCGACGAAATTGTTTTTTTTCAAAAATGAAATTTTCTTTCAAAATTTCTAATATTTTTGGCAATTCGAGTTATTCACACGAAATATACAATTTCATTTTTAAAGAAGTAAGCAAATCTCACGAGTTTAAAGTTTAAAGTTTAAATTTTCTCGATATTGAAGGTCTGCTTCGGTCTGCTTACAGGTCTGTAAACTCGTGAGATTTGCTTACGTCTTTAAAAATGAAATTGGATATTTCGTGTGAATAACTCAAATTGTCTAAAATATTAGAAATTTTGAAAGAAAATTTCATTCGTGAAAAAAAAAACAAAATACAAAAAAAAACTTCCGACTTATAAGTCAAAAAACAACAAAAAGCACTTTTTTCAAACGCCCATAACTTTGTTCCAAATCGTCATAGGAACTTCGTTTTTTGAGTCCTGCACAGGTAATTGAACAAATTTCAATGCTTTTTCTGTGGATCGAGTCGACAAATCTTTTCTAACACATGGCCAAAGTTGGACGTGTTTTTTCCCAAAAATGTGTTTTTTTTTGTTCGGGTTTGGAAGGGTACGAAAAGAGATCATCCTAATTTGGGTTTTTTCCCCGAGTTATGTGCGAAAAACCAAAATATGCCCTTTAAAAAAAATCCATAACTTTGTGCCAAATCATCGTAGGAACTTCGTTCTTTGAGTCCTGCACAGAGAATTGAACAAATGTTAGTGCCCTTTTGGTGGATCAAGTCCGTACGCATCGTCAAAGTTGGACATTGTTAAAATTAAAATTCTTTTTTTGCACATGGGTGCTAGAGGGGGGCGGAAGGGGTTGTGCTTAAGTTTGCAAGCATGACTTTAAAGTAGACACTTCCAAGTTTCTCGCCCTCGAAGATTCATCGAAATCGATTGAAAATACACCGCGTTATGGCGGTTTGAAAATGGTCGATATTTTTACGAATTTCAAGTGTTTTTTTTTTCGCCAGAATATTTTACTCATTTAATTTAAACTGCAGAAGAAGATATAAACGATATTTTACTATTGTCACTGTCACGTCATAATCATTTAAATTTTCCGTAGTAACAAAATCTTAAACGATCATGGACTACAAAATTCCGATATACTAAATTATAAAGTATCTACTTTAATTATTCTTAAATGATACCAGATAAAGAAATTTATAAAATACCGATTGCAAATAATAATCACATAATCTTTCATTTAAAATATAAAAGGTCTTAAATTAATTATTTATTGAAATATTTTTAAAAAGTACTACTTCCGGTTTATGAATTAGTACCAAAATATAATTGGTATATTGAAAATCGTATTTAAATTTTAGATATAAAATTTGGTATTTAAATGTAGTAACGGGAGCATAGGGCAGAAAAACAGGCTTCCGTGGCGGTTTTCGTGCCGAAATTGCGGAAGTGGTCTTGTTCGGTCACAAACTACCTATAGATTAATAATTTGCATGGTGTCATTCCATGTTCTAATGCAAACAGATTTGGTGACGTGTTGAAGATGACGGACATGAAGAATATGTAAAACTTTTATTTTTCATCCGATTTTAGCGTTACACGGCTCATTCGATAGAGAATTTTTGCTCTACAAGGAGGTTGTTAGAAATTTATTCGTAAAGTTGATTTTTCCCAAAATAATTGGAAAAATGTCGAAATTTTATAGATTTTTGCAGATTTTTCATGTCTGCATTATACCCATGGCGGATTTGGTGGTTGAAAGGCTGATAGAATTTTTTTTTAAATTAACATATATGTAAGAAGGAACATAAATTGCAGGGGACTCCTATTTAAGCTCTGTACCCTATTTTAGGGGGCTTTAATAGTAAAGCATAGGGGAAAATAAGACCTCCTGAGGCAGTTTTAGAGCTAAAATTTCGGGAGTGGTTATGATACGACGATACCCGGTTCATTACGTTCAGTGTTATGTGATATACATTGGAAGAGGAAAAGGCTGAATGTTGGATGCTGATATTTCATTCTTCATAATAATACCTATTCCAAGTCGACTTATTAATATTACAATATGACTTTAGAAAATTATTATTATCGTCTTTCTTTGCAAAAATAATGAAATTATTTTAAGTTCAATTAATAACAATGTAACGATTCAGAATTTCAGGGTTTTCAGTTGCTTTATAAATATCGGACAATAATTTCAAGGTCGCAGCCATCTTAAGACTATCTGGAGTTATCCAATTCGACTTAAAAGTTTAATTAAAAACTCTAGTTTTGTCTACTATAGGAAAGGCTGTTATAAAATGATGATTAAAAGTTTCCAAGAAAAGGTTCATTTTATCATTAAATTATTAAAATTAATCGAAAGATTAAAATTTAGAATGTAACATACATAAGTATACGATAATCTATAAAATATGCATTATCTCTAGAGGTCTATTTAATTCTAATTTATTTGCTAGATACCTACAAAAGTCCTTCTGTGTTCCCTCAATTCCATGCATCGAATTGAAGTACCCTGCTATGACCGGGTACAAAATGGAAGATTCCGAAATCTGCGCACATTTATTGGTTGCGTGTCCGACATATCTCCAATGTCGTACAGTTGAACGTCGCGCTCTTCCCTTCCTATTAACAGTGGAGGAAATCCAACATTCCGACGACAAAAGACGATGAACTTTAACGATTCTTCGTTCAGAGAAGCTGATTGGCTTTTGGTCGAGCTTTTGTAAATCGGACTCGCAAGTGGATTGTATTTGAACACGGATCAAATATACTTTGTAAATTAGCTCGACGTGAATCGTAGATGCTTGTCGCTTGTCGCGACTTGCATTGGCTTTTGTTTTGATTCGCTTTTGTCGGCTGATTGTCGTTTGTTGTCTGAGTTTAAAATAGTTGATTATTCACTAACTTGAACTCTGTATAATAATGCGAATTTGTTTTAATTATTGTTTAAGAAACTACATTTGCGAAGTTTAATAGAAATTTAAAGCAAGCATTTAATTTTATTTTATTTTATTTCACACTTAATCATGACTGGACAATATTCAATTTTTCATATCGATAATCGATATTGTCACAATATCGATATGTTATGGCAATATAACAATGTAAATTTTTTCTCGATATATCGACATTTCTAATACAGGATACCTATCAATATTTTTGATTTTTCTCACATAAAAAATATTGATATTTCAATATATCGATATCTTAGATCATTAAGTTCTAGATACGTAACTCCTATTTAAATGTACAGTGGGCCTAGAAGCCAGAACTTTCGCAGAACTTATTGGAGCGGGATTGTGGAAAGTGAGGTAGCGTCACCCAAAGTTACCCAATTTGCATACTTTACACTTTTTAAGTGATATTTATTGTTAATTCTTAGATTCTTTAATTCTTGTAATCTGTCACAATTTTGTAAATTTTGAAGTGAATTGTGAATTTTGGTTGTGTTTTGAACACTAACAATGATGCGAATCACGAACTGTCAAAAATGCTACTCGTATTACACTAACTTTGGGCATAACTGACATGATTGTCGGTTTCACAACAAATGAAAAAGAGCTGGTGTTCGTTTTTGTTCTGTGACGATTCGGACCAAGCGCCTAATCGTGTCATTTCGTCCTATTCCCATATACCTGGCAATAACATTTTTGAGGATAAAAATTATTTGTGCGCACAGCAGGATATCTAAGTTGCAAGTCAGCAATGTCATCAAAGTTTCGGACCAGCAAACAAATCAACCAACAATATGTAGGTACATTGAAAATAATGTTAAGTTGAAGAAACGTTATACTATTTTGAGTGTGAAGTTAAGGATTTATAAACTATTATTTATATACCTCTTTAGAGACCCGTCACTGCAATTACGGTATATTTAAACTATATCTAAATAGCTACCCTGTCGTGATGCGCACAGATAATCCTAATCCTCAAAAAGATCATTGCAAGATATATGGGACGAAAAAACACGATTAGGCGCTTGGTCCACATTGCCACAGGACAAAAACGAACGTCACCAGTCAAAGATAGATATCATAAAAATCTTAATATCGAAATTAAGATACTGCAAAATTCTCTCGGACGCGAAACACATTTCTCAGACGAGGTATACACCATATTTTTGTGCAACTACAGTTCTTGTTGAAATAAAAAGACACATTTTATTTTTTTGAAAACAGTCAAAAATGTTTGACATTGACAACTCAGTTCGCGAAATTCAACTTCGCAGCCGTGACTAATAGTAACGGCCGCAAAATGTATTGTACACAAATGTTATACTTCGCAGTCTGAATTGTAGACGTCTATGTCAACTTTTTTTCACAGTAGCGCAAAATTATATTTATGACAATTATTTTGATAGTAGATAAATAAAAACGGAAGAATATATAATTATCTACGGGTAGCTTAGAATACATTTTGCTGTATCTGGTACAAAAAAGTACAATTATTAATATTCTAGTTTTTGAAATTAATTCCAATATTGTGGTAGTCCAATGATTGTGTGATATTTGTATCTATGAAAATTGTTATGATAGTGACAGAGTGAGAGTTGCATCTTGGTTTACTAAGCATAATAATTATTCTGCACACTGCACGTACAACATTCAAACGTATTCAAAGTTGTTAATCAGGATTAAACCATTGTTACCGGGAATAAGTTAAAAAACTTTCAATGCGTCATGTCATCAATCATTCGACCGAAGAGTGCTTTGGTGGTCGATGGAAGCGCGACCATGTTAGAACCATCCATCGTCGACTTTACAACTCACTGTTGTGTTGTGAAAGCGCCTTGTGACTTTTTTGTCAACTTTTTAATGGATTTTTGATTTATTCTGTTATTGGAATTTTTAAATTTAAGGAGACATATGGTTTTTAGAGAAGGGTTGTTTGTTTCACGATGACATTCTAATGGAGACAATTTTGAAACTGATTACCATACCTATACTTACTTGTAACTTTTACTGATTTTTATTTTTACACAACATGAAAGATTTATTTCACGCTTATTAGTGATTAGTTTCATTTGATTTAAATAAATTAGGTAATATTCTTTTAAAATTTTACAGTGTTTCTTATTTATAGAATTTATTCGTTTCCCCATTTTTTTTTTTCTAAAATGGTAGGTATGAGTAGACTAACGAAAGAGGCAACTCGAAACTTAAAAGAGAAGGGAGCGTCAGCTAGAAACGCGAAAGATTAAAAAAACAAAACAAACAATAAAAAAATAATGATTACCTATGTAATTTCTGCCTTTATTTTAAATTTCAATGTACTTGTGTTTTATATCGTTGAAAAGAAAAAAAAACTCTATTAAGACGGGTCATAGCCAACTGAGCTCCATATGAAAATTTGAATTTGTTTTGAATTTTTCAAATTTTTTAGGAGATAAAAAATTTTGAGGACTGCTGTGAATTCTTCATTAAAAACTGCAAATTAGAACCATGTACTAATTCAAACAAAAAAGTTATAAGTAGGTGAAAAACGAAATTGGGATAATTTACATTTTTGCGTATATCTAGTCACCTATGCATTTTTGTGGGGGAAAACACATTTCTAAATTGGTCCCATAAAGCCATAAAGGAGCAACTTCTTATCTTTTATGGTTCTCCCATAATGTATGTAAGTACATATATATATATATATATATATATATATATATATATATATATACACTGGCGGAAACCGCCATAACTCGACGTATTTTCAATCGATTTCGATGAATCTTTGTGGGCGAAAAACTTTGAAATGTCTACTTTACCTTAAATCTTTGCAGTGTAGCTTCGGTTCTTGATGCTTAGATTAACATACCGGCACCTACATCACTTGCTGCATTTTTTATACATAAAGTATCTAAAATAGAACCTTAGATCATTGTGAAGATTTGCTGTTGATTTCGCTTGCATGAACAGGGTTTAAATACACTATGAAGTTGGCAACGCGTTTGTTCTGAGTAAATAAATGAACAGCGCTGGGCTAACAGCTATGTAAATATACTGTACGTGTACATAAGAGTCAACAGAACTAAGTTTGACCGCCTTAGTCTTAGATACGAGTTATTAATGGAGAGTTATGTTTGCAAACGATAATGCTTTTATTTGAAAGCACGAAAGCATCCACATTCACTAAATTTAAATTATATTAAATCTTTATATGCTATTTGTCAATATTAAAAGTAAATAGGACAATAATGTCGTTACTCCGTATTATGTATCCAGTATCTAGAAATATAAAATAAATTGGCAAATTTTACTTTTTTGCGTATATCTAGTCATAGTCAACTTTTGTCTAAATTAACCAAATTCGTATCTCTTATGGTTCTCGAGACCCCCATGCTTAAACATCATATATATATATATATATATATATATATATATATATATATATATATATATATATATATATATATATATATATATATAAAAAAATTAAGACGACTATTTTCCCTCATAAAATTTAAGCCAATCAGAAGTCTGGCATTTCTGAATGTCGTCCAATCAACGTAGAATTACACGATAATTTTGCACTAGTGCATATTATCGATAATTTGCACTAGTGCAAAATTATCGCATTTGGATACAGCGTGGCAATGTGATTCTGACTTGCTGTCAAAGGAAGTTTTTTAATTTTTTTGAGAGAAACAGCGTTTGGATAAATTTTTATCGGGAAATAGTCCTTCGAATATCCCTCGTGCATGTAATTGTCGATAATTTGACATGCACTTGGGATATTATATATGAAAATAATGATAAATAAACATTATTATTCTACAACCTTTACCGAAATTTAAACAAAATTATATAATTTCCTAGTGTTCTCTTAACCCTTTCAATACTGCGGGGATATATAAGTCCCAAAATATTTTCAAAAAAATCTGTACTCAAATTCACTCATTTAAATTACATTGGGATGAGATAACTTACTAGTTTATGGTTCATTTAACATTTTTGAATGGATAGTACTAAACCACTAACACATGCGTCAGTGAAAACTAGTCGTTTATTACACGTGGTTGCTTTGATTGTCATATAAGACTGTATTTTGATGGTGTAGAGATAAATCTGACATTATTTTCTAATTGTAGTACATCATATTAGTGACAGGTAAGTTGTTTATACAGTATTTTGCAAGGAAAGCTTATACAGTAAAAATTAGGATTCTGGGATAAATATATCCCTGCAGTAATATTGTATGGGATATATTTGTCCCAACAGTACATTTTGGTGTCTTTTTAGTACTGCAGGGACATTATTGTCCCAGTAATCGGTTCACATTAATTACTGCAGGGACAAAGCTGTCCCAGGCCTTTTTTCTAAAAAAGAATAAAAAATAAAAATTTCAAACTATGCTTATAAGTATTGCTTATATAATAGGATGTGATTTCAGTTATATTTACGTTGTTAACTTTATTAGCCAAAAGTCGTATTGAAAGGGTTAAAGAATGTCGTTAGATTTCAGCTAAACGAAGACGTTTCAACATTTTTAGTATAATGTATTTAATAGAGAAATGTTCAAGGAATCGAATGCTGAAAACTGAAATTCGGCGTTTTTATTTGTTCAGAAATATAAGAATATAACACTTGATTAAACATAATAAATGAAAAAGGTAGTAATATACTAAAATTAAAATAACTTAAAATTCCGGTTAAACCAAACCCTGATGAAATTTTAATATATACATCTAATATAAAAATATGCAAGGAATTGAATGCCGTAAACCGGAAGTCAATATTATACTCCATTCATAAATGACAGCTATTTTTCTGAAACCGGGAGTCTAATTCACGGAAAATGATTTAAATACGGAGATTTGCCTTTACCCGATTTTGAGGGAAAGGAATGGACTGACGATAAGGGCCTTTTTTGTAGTACATAAATTACCAACATTTTAGTAAAAACAAGTTTTTAATTTGTGTCACCGCTCGTGAGTTATACGCAAAAATCTTATTCTCAAGGTTTTTACAAGGTCGTAGCACACGCGATATCGTTTAGGACTTTTAGTATGTTAAACTAGAAGCCATTATGAGCATATATACCAAAATTCAGCTGTCTATCATTTTTTTCTCCTAAATTTTGTATTATTCCTGGACTAATAGTATTTATTGATTTTTGTTTCTGCGTAAAAAAATATTGACAGGTGAGACGGGTGAAACGTTGACACTAACGCCATATAAGTCATAAATAAGATCCTTAAGTACGATATTAAACGTTGTAGTAATTGTTGTTGTAATTCCGGAGGATAACTTCAACACAGAAGAGTAAAAATCAAGACTATTCAAACTAGAAAAAGCCTAGAAAATTAATAAGTAATAAAAAACCTGTATCAGAAGCATTTCAAAAAATTCATTCACCGAGTATGTGAGAGTCAAGAATGATTCTAGGTTGTTCATTTAGTTCATTCGACCTTATTTTGCACCTTATTATATGTTTAAAACTGCCAACTTCAATGTAAGGTAAAATGATTGCATTTCAAACTAAAAGTTCTAGTTTCGTAAAACTACTTGTCAAATTTGCAAAATTTCATCCAATTTCTGTATTATTCTTTTTGTACCACTCTGCAGCTGCAGTGTTTCACAATAACAATTTCTATTTGGAAATATATAACTTATTTAAAATTATAACATTATAAAATTTATAATAATTGCAGGCGTTAAAATATCACTATATAAGTATTTATAGCTCTTATTTTGTGGCATTTTCGCGTGTAATGCATCCTTCTAGCTAAAATGAAATAATAACTCAGAGCCAAATCGCATTTTCCGGCCATACCAACCATTATTTTAACAGTTCATAAATATCTCCACCCTAGAAGAAATCGCCTGAAAACGTGTCAGAACCGCCCTTACTTTATTAAATCTCTCTGCGCTACAAATTTGAAAATATATGCTGCAACTGATAGAAATTTAAAATTATTTTATCTACGACCGATAGCTATTAGTTTGATGTGCATTGTGCAAGTTAAATAGGTTCCTTCACTGTTTTTTTTAAACTTTCTTGTTTAAAAACTATGAAACTATGCAAGATATGATTTTTTAAAAAAGTCTGCTATTTAGTGGTGACGTCGCCGTCGGTAGTACATCCAGTGGCACGCAATCAGTTTGTTTCAGTAACATTTTCCTTAAAACAAATTATTTATTTATTTTATATTAAAAAGTCGTCTTGTTATGCTAAAAACATATTTTGTAGCAGTTAAAAGTATAAAATAAAACCAAAAATAAATGAAATAAGCACGAAAAAATGTAACAATGACAGATGGTAGCAATAATTTATATTTTTTAAATGAAAAAATGTTTTCTTCACTAATAATCATAACTGGAATGTTATTTATGTTTTTAATGTTAATATTCCTTATTTCGATGGTGGAGATGCCTATTATGCTTTTTGCATCGTTGCTTACCACATTTTTTCGAGGACAGGTAAGTACTTTTTCAAGGTCTGCTAAATGGTGAACATTTTTTCAAGGTCAAAGTGTATTAATATTTAAAAAACGTAATCAGACTCAAAATTTTCTTCTCTTTCGATTGCAAATGTCAAAAATATGTGTTTCCATTTGAAAAAACAAAGTTGACATTGAAAACCACCATTAAACCAATTTCAAGATCATTTCAAGGTCACCATCGAATGTCCCCCTTCAAACCATGTAACTTTTATTTCAACCATTTTTTTTATTTCACTTAGGTTTTGAGTTATTTGACTGTATCCTTTTCTTTTGCTCAGCCTGTATATAAACACTTATTTCAAACAAATATAAACAAGGTACAGTTAATATTTTTAAAGATTTAAGGTAGTCTCGACATGACTGAGACATGACTTCTCAGAACTCTTTTTTGACAAATGAACACATCTGTTGCCATTGTAGAGTGTCCCCAGAACACTATGCCATACCGTAAAAATGATCCTATTTTCGCGTGATAAAAGATTACAAGCTGATTTAAATTTAAGATATTTCCTAAATGTCTAATGAGAAAACATAAATTTACTCAATTTATTAATAATTAGAACGGTGCATTGATTTTTCCAACATAATAATTCATCCATAGTCATACCCAGTGTTGTGATGCAGTCTGTTTGAATTAACGACTTGCCATCAATGTGTATAGCTATGTCAACATTTGTGGCCCCTTTACGAGAGTGAAATCTAACGAATTTTGTTTTTCACTCGTTTAAATGCAGTTCGTTTTCAACAAACCATTCTGAGAGAGTACTAAGGGTTTCATTACATTTAGTTTAAAGAACGCTTGGATCTTTATCAGAAATAATAAGGGAAGTGTCGTCCGCGTATAATACACTAGTACAGCCGTTATTAAAACATGATATCAGATCGTTAACATATAAAATGAACAATATCGGCGAGAGTACTCCGCCCTGAGGCAATGACTAGGAAAATAATTTCAAAAGACGTCTAGAAATCACTCCTAGAAGCAAATCATGTAACAATTGATTAACAGGTTGAATCTTATGCTTTGATACCCGCTGAATACGCCTAGGTATGTTATTTGCTTGAATTTTCACTCCTTGTGCCCCAAATTCAAGATGGCGGACGAAAATTGTGTCCAAAAATCAGTTTTTTACATTTATCTCAGAAACTATTCATATTAGGTGAAAAAGTGTTATATAAGAAAATGTAGATCATAAAATTCTCTATAAGATAGGTTCTTAACGATTTTCATGTAAGTGACGCAGTTTTTGAGAAAATCGAGAAAATGTATTTCGACCATTTCCATCATTAAAAACCAAGTCCAAATTATGTCTCCTTTCATGAAAACGGTTGTCATTTATGAACTAATAATAATATCAACTTCCGGTTTTTTTAAATTAAATTATATGAATTTTTTTATAAGATATATTATTTTTAAAACTTTTTAGTGCGTTCATTGAGCCAAAATGTAAAATTTTCTTCCGAGAAATTTTACCATTTTTACCTTCCGCTTACCTGTAAAGGAAGGTATTGGAATCATGCAAAAAATCGGGTAGTGAGTTTTAAGTGGATGAGCACGAATTAGGGTCCTTACAACTCATTTTTGATAGTTTCTCGATGATGTCTGTATGTATGTGTGTGCGTGTGTGTGTGTGTGTGTGTGTGTGTGTGTGTGTGTGTGTGTGTGTGTGTGTGTGTGTGTGTGTGTGTGTGTGTATGTGTGTGTGTGTGTGTATGTGTGTGGTCCGGGCCGATGCCGGATGTCGTATAACTCAAATACGAATTACCCAAAAATTTTGATATTTGGTATTTTACAATTGTATACGAATAGGAAGAGCTTATTATATTTTGGTACAAATATCTTCACCGGAAGTGATATTTTTTGAAGATTGATAAAGATAATTTCAAAAATTTATATAAATTTGGATAAATATAGTATTTATTTGTAATAAGAATAAGAGACAAAGTTATATGCAACTTACGTTATAAAAAAATTCAACGGAGGATGGCTTCAACACAGAAGAGTTTGCCTGTGAACGAATCTTTTGATTCAGGTGATGCAAATTTCTATGTTTGAATATTTTAGATTTATATTTGTATATTTTAGGGACACCGGATTGTATACGTATACATTTATGTTTATAAGTCTAGATTTGGCGGAAGGTTGTGTGCAGGCCACTTCAGATTTTTTATATTATTTTGTATTTAATGAACTGTAACTTCAGACCGAATAAAAATATTGATGTCCGGTTTCTTTTATTAAATTCTACGAACATTTCTCTATAAGATATATTATGTTAAAAACAGTTTAAAGCTTTCTTTAAGCCAAAATATTAAATTTTTCCCCAAGAAAAAGTTGAGAAATTTTTAATTTTTTTGTATTTATTGTGTTTAATGAACTGTAACTTCTAATCGAATAACAATATCGACTTTCGGTTTCTTTTATTAAATTCTACTTACATTTCTCTATAAGATACAGTATTTTAAAAAGTTTTAAGTTTTAAGGGCGTTCGTTAAGTCAAAATATTAAACTTTTCACCGAGACAAAATTGAGAAATTTTTAAATTTTATTTATTTATTGTGTTTAATGAACTATAATTTCTAAACGAATAAAAATATCCATTTCTGGTTACTTATATTAAATTCTACGAACATTTCTCTATAAGATAAAACATTGTAAAAAGTTTTAAGAGTGTTCGCGTTATGCCAAAATATTACAATCTTTCCCGAGAGACAGTTGAATTTTTTAAAAATTCTTCGTATTTATTGTGTTTAATGAACTTTAACTTCTTAACGGATAAAAATATCAACTTACCGTTTATTTTATGAAATTCTACATACATTTTTCTATAAGATACATTATTTCAAAAAGTTTTTAGGGTATTCATTAAGCCAAAATTATCATTTTTTGCGGGAGAAAGGTGATAATTTTTTTAATTTTTCATAATTATTGTGTTTTATGAACTGTAAGTTCTAAACGGATAAAAATATCGACATCCGGTTTCTTTTCAAAAAAAATTTCAACAACTCTAGAATAACCGTCTATATGTATTTTCAAAATACATAAAGTCGATTTTTTCTCATATTGAAAAGTTAGATTACCGAATTTTTTTATAAGGAACATTGATTTCAAAGTTTAGATGATCTGGTTTAGCCAATATTTAAGGATATTCTCCAAAGACAACTTTGGTAAATTTCTATATAATTGCTCTGATTTGTCCCTACAAAGTTAGCAATCCGAATATCTACGAAAATATTCGTTCTTAATAATGTTCACTAACTTTTGCAACCCCGAAAACATAAATAGACATTTCTTTCTAGACGTCTTTCGAGATTTTTTCCATATTTTGACTTTAAAAAAACTCTAAAAGGATATTAACATAATGTATATTTTAGAGAAATATTCGTAGAATTTAATAAAAGAAACCGGAAGTAGATATTTTTATTCGTTTAGAAGTTACAGTTCATTAAACACAATACATAATTTAAAAAAAAATTCCCAATTTTGTCTCGGTGAAAAGTTTAATATTATGGCTTAACGAACGCCCTTAAAACTTTTTAAAATATTGTTTCTTATAGAGAAATGTTCGTAGAATTTAATAAAAGAAACCGGAAGTCGATATTGTTATTCGATTAGAAGTTACAGTTCATTAAACACAATAAATACAAAAAATTTAAAAAATTTTCAACTTTTTCTTGGGGAAAAATGAATAAATACAAAAAAATTAAAAATTTCTCAACTTTTTCTTGGGGAAAAATTTAATATTTTGGCTTAAAGAAAGCTTTAAACTGTTTTTAACATAATATATCTTATAGAGAAATGTTCGTAGAATTTAATAAAAGAAACCGGAAGTCAATATTTTTATTCGGTCTGAAGTTACAGTTCATTAAATACAAAATAATATAATAAATGGTAAAATTTCTCGGAAGAAAATTTTATATTTTGGCTCAATGAACGCACTAAAAAGTTTTTAAAATAATATATCTTATTAAAAAATCTGAAGTGGCCTGCACACAACCTTCCGCCAAATCTAGACTTATAAACATAAATGTATACGTATACAATCCGGTGTCCCTAAAATATACAAATATAAATCTAAAATATTCAAACATAGAAATTTGCATCACCTGAATCAAAAGATTCGTTCACAGGCAAACTCTTCTGTGTTGAAGCCATCCTCCGTTGAATTACTGCATTTAATATCTTACTTACGACTTATATGGCGCTAGTATGTCAACTTGTCACCCGTCTCACCTGTCAATATTTTTTACGCAGAAACAAAAATCAACCGAACATGGATCACAAGATTTCAACGTTTTATCTGATAAATTTATTTTTTAAATTTTACTGCAGTTCTTTAATGCTACCAGATAAAGACAATTTTTTTATAACGTAAGTTGCAAATAACTTTGTCTCTTATTCTTATTACAAATAAATACTATATTTATCCAAATTTATATAAATTTTTGACAATAATTATCTTTATCAATCTTCAAAAAATATCACTTCCGGTGAAGATATTTGTACCAAAATCTAATAAGCTCTTCCTATTCGTATACAATTGTAAAATACTAAATATCAAAATTTTTGGGTAATTCGTATTTGAGTTATACGACATCCGGCATCGGCCCGGACCACACACATACACAAACACACACACACACACGCACACACATACACACATACATACAGACATCATCGAGAAACTATCAAAAATGAGTTGTAAGGACCCTAATTCGTGCTCATCCACTTAAAACTCACTACCCGATTTTTTGCATGATTCCAATACCTTCCTTTACAGGTAAGCGGAAGGTAAAAAATTTAATGTAATTTAATTTAAAAAACCGGAAGTTGATATTATTATTAGTTCATAAATGACAGCCGTTTTCATGAAGGAAGACATAATTTGGACTTGGTTTTTAATGATTGAAATGTTCGAAATACATTTTCTTGATTTTCGCGAAAACTGTGCCACATACATGAAAATCGTTAAGAACCTATCTTATAGAGAATTTTATGATCTACATTTTATTATATAACACTTTTTCACCTAATATGAATAGTTTCTGAGATAAATGTAAAAAACTGATTTTTGGACACAATTTTCGTCCGCCATCTTGAATTTGGGGCACAAGGAGTGTAAATTCGTGCAAATAACATACCTAGGCGTATTCAGCGGGTATCAAAGCATAAGATTCAACCTGTTAATCAATTGTTACATGATTTGCCTCTAGGAGGTATATTTTCGAAAAAATTGCCTAGTCTAAAGTACATTGTTGTTATATTTATGTCTAAGCTTACTAATAAATTAAAATTGAAGTTTCTATCATAGTCTTCCAATCTGAAAGAAGAATAAAATAAACCAACCATCAATCTCTAACCTTTCCATTGAAAACAAAGTACCTCCTTATTAATTTATTTTTCTCCCCCCTCACACTTGCACCACGACATCTTAACTCATCTTTTAATTGATCAATTTTCCATACGTTATAATTATTAGACATTTTTAATGACAACTCTAGTCTGACATCTGACAACAAACACCACACTGTTCAAGAAGCCCGGGCGAATTAGGTACATAGGAACATTGCTGCTATCTACGATTAGCTTTGCCTGAATACTCCCATTGGCTGATTTTTAGTTTTTTACATCATCCTTGACGATTGCTCAACTGGAAATTTCTTGCATAATTCAGTTGGTTAATGACTGTTAAGAAACATGTGTATGTGTGTGAGTTTTATCTTTTTGTGACGTAAGAATCGTAAGATTTCTGCAATGGTATGTGCAACTAGGGACGAAAGTGGAGTCGGTAAAACACTTTTGTCCCGAGATGCACACGATATTTTTTTCAATACCTGCACCGAAAAGCAATTAGAAGTTGAAGAAAGGGATACACCGGATGATGATAACATTAGAAGAAATCTGCTGTGTCCACCACAGTACTTCCCCGACTATAAGTTTTAATAACTTACTTTCGTAACGCCTTTAATTTTATGCTTTTTTCAGCCAAATTTAAATAAATTTATCTTTTTTTCCCAAAATATTTAAGTTGATAACAACGTCGACATAATTTAAATAACATGTGAAAAAATCTGGTTTGGCCAGCACAAGACCTCCCGCCACTCTACCCACTCTTTTTAGTTTTTAATATACTATAAGTATACCCACAAATATATTTTTTTCATTTTATGTAAACTGTAGAAAAAGGATATAAACGACTGTCACTATCATAATCAATTTAAATTTACGTAGGAACAAAAAAATACACTTGAAAAAATTTGATTAATTTTTTGAGAAACAATTGAATATCGCATAAATGTCATTTTTTACAATTTTTACTAAACTTATCTCCCCGAGAGCTTTAAATTGATACCAAACTCGATATAATTTGAATAATGTATAATAAAAAAATTGACGATCGGTTAAATGATATTTTTATTTTTCTACTAGAATTATTTTTCCGAGAGCTTTAATTTGATACCACACACGATAGTATTTTAATAAAAATATATAAGTTATTTTTATAAAGTTGATACCACTGGTTGAATAAAAAAAATTGAACAATTGTAAATCGCATAAATGTTATTGTTTCCATTTTTACTAAACTTGTCTCACCGAGCGCTTTAAATTGACACCAAACTCGGTATAATTTGAATAATTTATTTAAAAAAACAATTGAAGGTCGTTTAAATGTTATTTTTGTTTTTCTACTAAAATTATTTTCCCGAGAGCTTTCATTTGATACCACACACGATAGTATTTTGATAAATATTAAAAAAGTTATGTTTATAAAGTTGGTACCACTGGTTGAATAAAGCTCATTAACGAACTTGAAGTCAGATTTTGGCTCAAGATCTTAAATATTAAAGCACCGAGCTCTCTGTAAGCCGTGTATCTGTAAATCCGAGCACCGAGCTCTCTGTAAACCGTGTATCTGTAAATGCGAGCACCGAGCTCTCTGTAAGCCGTGTATCTGTAAATGCGAGCACCCTCTCTGTAAACCGTGTATCTGTAAATGCGAGCACCGAGCTCTCTGTAAGCCGTGTATCTGTAAATCCGAGCACCGAGCTCTCTGTAAACCGTGTATCTGTAAATGCGAGCACCGAGCTCTCTGTAAGCCGTGTATCTGTAAATGCGAGCACCCTCTCTGTAAACCGTGTATCTGTAAATGCGAGCACCGAGCTCTCTGTAAGCCGTGTATCTGTAAATGCGAGCACCGAGCTCTCTGTAAGCCGTGTATCTGTAAATGCGAGCACCGAGTTCTCTGTAAGCCGTGTATCTGTAAATGCGAGCACCGAGCTCTCTGTAAGCCGTGTATCTGTAAATGCGAGCACCCTCTCTGTAAACCGTGTATCTGTAAATGCGAGCACCGAGCTCTCTGTAAGCCGTGTATCTGTAAATGCGAGCACCGAGCTCTCTGTAAGCCGTGTATCTGTAAATGCGAGCACCCTCTCTGTAAACCGTGTATCTGTAAATGCGAGCACCGAGCTCTCTGTAAGCCGTGTATCTGTAAATCCGAGCACCGAGCTCTCTGTAAGCCGTGTATCTGTAAATGCGAGCACCGAGCTCTCTGTAAGCCGTGTATCTGTAAATGCGAGCACCCTCTCTGTAAACCGTGTATCTGTAAATGCGAGCACCCTCTCTGTAAACCGTGTATCTGTAAATGCGAGCACCGAGCTCTCTGTAAGCCGTGTATCTGTAAATGCGAGCACCGAGCTCTCTGTAAGCCGTGTATCTGTAAATGCGAACACCCTCTCTGTAAACCGTGTATCTGTAAATGCGAGCACCGAGCTCTCTGTAAGCCGTGTATCTGTAAATCCGAGCACCGAGCTCTCTGTAAACCGTGTATCTGTAAATGCGAGCACCGAGCTCTCTGTAAGCCGTGTATCTGTAAATGCGAGCACCCTCTCTGTAAACCGTGTATCTGTAAATGCGAGCACCGAGCTCTCTGTAAGCCGTGTATCTGTAAATGCGAGCACCGAGCTCTCTGTAAGCCGTGTATCTGTAAATGCGAGCACCGAGCTCTCTGTAAGCCGTGTATCTGTAAATGCGAGCACCGAGTTCTCTGTAAGCCGTGTATCTGTAAATGCGAGCACCGAGCTCTCTGTAAGCCGTGTATCTGTAAATGCGAGCACCGAGCTCCCTGTAAACCGTGTATCGTAAACCGTATATCTGATGTTACTAAATATCACTGAAAGTATATCATGAAAAACCTCACTACTGCTATCGGTCGCTGCTCAGAACAGAACCATCTGTCTTCAGCCTGCGTGGATCGTGACATCCCAATTATTTATTATTTATTAAACTGATTAATGTAGGAATTTAAACAAATTAAATACTGCTAGTTACGTTAGCTAACACATTAGTGGTTCAAGAATTACTATGATATCACCTTTTGATTCTCGTTTCAAAATAATATTTTTTGCACTTCAGGGAACTACATCTTTATACTCGTATACCAACAAAAATAATAGCTATTTTTTATTACTAAATTGTATAAAAACACCGGTCTAATCATATTTTTAATAAATTTTCGGTAAACACCAATACAAACTGCAAAAAATAAACATAATATCGTATTACTTTACATGATCCTCAGTCTAGTATTGCCTGACAAGAGATTAAAAACAATAGAACAAACATAGTCATATTTCTAAGAAAAAAAAAAACCTTCTTTTTCATTCTTTTCTTCGTACAGGTGCCAAAAATATTTTTTGTATTTACGAGTACAGTGTATCGAGGCCTGAACTTAGTTTCAAATTGAATGATTAAATACTTTGAATTTTTGCTATTTGTTTTAATATACGAGTTTTAAATGTATCGTCTTCATATAGAAAATAAATTAAATTAAATAAAAAAATCGGTTTTCATTTAATTTTAAGGGCTTGTGAATTAAAGGCTTGTAAATTTACAATTCATTATTTTGAATAATTGTGAACTATTTCTTATAAATTTTGAATTGTAATTCCCTTTTTTTGGTGAATTGTGCCAGCTCTGGAAATGTATTTAGTATTAGTTAATAAATTCTTTATTAATAAAGTTATTCAAAAACTATATTGAGTTCAATATATTTGCATAAATTTCTTGAAATTTTTCGTGCTGGTGTGAAGTTGGCACCATGAGCACTTCTCTAGTCTCTTCTCTAATCTCTAAATAGTATAAAACGAAGTCGCGTCCGGCTGTCTGTTATGCTTATATCTTTAAAACTGCACAACGGATTTTAATGCGGTTTTTTAAATAGATAGAGTGATTCAAGAGGAAGGTTTATATGTATAATACATGCATAATATAGTAGAGAAACACTGATAATTTTAGAGGTTTCTAATGTGATGTCGTAAATAAACACATTTTTGCGCTTACATTGCAAACGCTGGCTGTACCCTACGAGATAGATCAAAAAATGTACTATAGTATTGTACACCTTACAAAGTTCTATAAAAAAGTCCAGGATGGTATATGTCTATCTCTTAGGGATAACCCACAATAACCATTTTTTATCCTTTACTTTTTACGAGAAATAATGTCTTATTTACGAAGCGATTTTAAACAATACAGCATTAATCCTTATCCAATTAAAAACCTAAAATACATTGTGCATTTAATATAGATCAATATGGCCCTTTACAGCATGTAATTTAAATGAATATTTTCGAAGATATTACAGATTTAAAATGTAGGAACATAGCGGGTGCGGTGGTACCGGCCGGGGGGCCGCGCTTCGCCCTCTGCTATAGCACTTTATGATTAGCAGCAATCGCACGCGTTTATCGGAGCTCTCTAGCGAGGAAAATAACAATTATTACTTCATTGTTGATTATCTTTTGTTTTTAGTCGAACGAATAGTAAGTAAAATATTTTTTACTGCAGCACATACTAATAATATGGCAATTTGTTCATAATCATACGTATAGTTTTAAGGTGTGAGTTCAAACAAGAATTGAGTAAAGTCATGTCTGGAAGACGTCGTCGTTCGAACATCATGCCTAAGAAAAATATGTTTTTGTACTCATCACCTAGGAATAGTTATTTACGATACAAATGCGGGAAGATTATTGTCCCACATGAGCGGCTTTTTGAAGCACGAGCGAAGCGAGGGCTTCATTAACGCGAATGCTGGGACGGGTCTTCCCGCAAGAGTGTTGTACAATGTTTTTTGTAACGAATAAAACGAAACATAATTCATTAATCACAGGTTGCTAAGTAACTTTGACAACTGTTTTGTTTGTAAACATCTCAAAAATATTTGTGTAGTTTATCCGATTTTCAAGAATGTCTAATTCAGATTCTGATTCTTATTGTACTCCTCCCGATGTTCGGGAAGGTGCAAATATTGCAAGATATAAGGTTATACCCGAAAAATCGAAAGAACGATACGAATCGGTATATAAAAAATTTAGACTGTGGTGTGAGTCAAAAAAAAATCCGTACCTTCTCCGAAAATTGTTTTCTTGCTTATTTTCATACTCTTTCTATGACAAGAAAGAAATCATTATGGTCAAACTATTCGATGTTGAAGGCTTGTTTAAAATTTCATGACCAAATTGATATGTCCAAGTTCCATAATTTTATTGCATTTTTAAAACAAGAGACTAAAAACAACACACCAAAAAAATCTCGAGTATTAGATGAAGATCACATAAATAAATTTATTGATGAAGCTCCGGATTCATCGTTCCTGTTAATGAAGGTAAATTTAGTGGTAAATTCAATTAATTATTTATTAACTTATATTACCTTTTAATTTAGACTGTTGTAATAATGGGCATTTCTGGTGCGTGCCGACGTGAAGAACTGTGTAATATGTCCATAAACGATGTCGAATTTAAACAAGGTGTAATTATAGTTACTATACCTGTCACAAAAACTAATGTAAGCCGACAATTTGTGATTGTAAAGGAATTGTGGATTACAGTGCTGCAAAAATATCTAAATCTAAAGCCAAAAACGAACATTACACGTTTTTTTTTAACTTACCATAATGGTAAAAATTTGGTAAAATACCATCTAAAGTTGCTGCCTATCTTAAGTTAGACAATCCTAGTGAATTTACTGGACACTGTTTCCGAAGAACTTCAGCCACTTTACTTGCCAACCATGGTGGCGATTTATTAGCTGTTAAACAGAAAGGAGGATGGAAATCTTCAAAGGTGGCTGAAGGTTACATAGAAAACTCGTTACAGAGTAGGATAAATTTGGCGCAAACATTAACACAAACAGGAACGTCATCTGCAAACAAACAAACAAACAGTAACATATGCGACATCCGAAACTTTAAATGTTTCTACAAGACTTACTCAACCAAATGAAGTTGTTCCAGGAGTTTCAATTTCTACTGGCAATCAGTGTACAATAAATGTTAATGTAAATCACAATTATTCTTCAGAGCCTAAACTATGAGCAGTCGGAATCTTCCTGGGAAACTGTAGTTGCTAGCTGTTTGTTGTATTTGTAAATAAAATAAATTGTATAATAATAAATATTATGTTGTGTACTACTTACCAGATTTTTAAATAAATAATGATTGTGCACAATGCTACAATGGTATGTGGCAATGTGGCACGTTGTGGTCTACAGTCCCAATTAAAATTTGAGGTTATGTATGACATTTTTGTAGATCGTAAACAGATGGCGGCGATCACACATTTTATATTTAAATATTGGCGGTTATTGATGATTTTTGTGTATTTAATATAGCGGGAAGTAACTTTTAAAAGAATAAATTAGATTATTTCCAAGATGATTTTACTTCACATTGTCCAGAAAGGCAGTGTTTTTGCTAATTTTTCCCGTTTATGAACAATGGGAAATAATTGAAGTTCCCGTTTGTCAGTAACGTGTGGCAATTGTCATTTCCAATGTTATGAGTACAAAAATGACATTTTAAACACGCAATTGACAATCGGAAATGTCAATTTCCCAGTGCAGTCAATCAGGAAAATGCAAAGAACACTGGCTTTTCTAGACATTTCAGAGTAAAATCATCTTAAAAATAATAAAATTTAGTTTATAAAGTGTTACTTCCGGGAATTATAATTAGTGAAGATCACCGAAAACCGCCAATATTTAAAAATAAAACTTGTGTGCAGCGCGCCATGTGTCGGTAGTAGTGAGTACAAAAAGCATCGTAACCTCAAACTTAATGACTAGAATACAACTACAACTTGAATGTATTTGATTATAGTTTTATTCGTTACAAAAAAAACATTGTACAAACCTCTTGCGGGAATACACCATCCCAGCATTCGCGTAAATGGGGGATCAAAATCTTCCCGTATTTGGTTCGTAAATAACTATTTTAAAATAGTTTTTTTTATTTATTTGATGTTTATAACGATGTCAAATTGCATTGTTGTTTATTCAAATTTTGTATGGTAATAGCTTAGGATCTAACTTATAACATGAGCAGACTAAAATGTCAGTCCGCCATCTTGAAACAAAATGGTGGCTAGCTAACTCAAAATGTACTGCACCGATTGGGTTCAATATTGTAATGGTTATAACTTATGATCTACCTTATGACATGGACATACTAAAATATCAGTCCGCCATCTTTAAACAAAATGACGGTAACCGATTGGGTTCAAATTTGGTATGGTATCATGGGCGTAGTTAGAATTATTGCCACCATGTATGGTATGGTAATAATTTAGAATTCTTATAACGAGATTCCTTTAAATTCGAGTTGGAGGCGTATAGCAACGCGCGCCGGGTCCGCTAGTAATTGTATATAAATTTTTATAATAATAAAGGTAGGATTAAATTTTTAAGATAAATAATGGAAGAAATTTCCGTGAATGTGTTCGCAGTGATATGCGTACAATTTTACATACAGGGCTTCAGATTATAAATTCTAGATACCAAATAGAGAAAAAATCGCAATAAACAGGGTGTAACACAACACCCAACCTGTGTAACAAAATTTAAGGGTATAAGTATTGGACGCACTGATCATAAATCAAAAAGAATTTTGTTGAAATTCGTAAAATTACAAGTAGTTTGCAAAACAATATCATTTTGGGTACCACTGGTTGTCACATTTAAATACAATAGTTATGCAGTATTTATTAGCGTAATTATCTACATTAATGTTATACAATTTTACGAACACGAAAATATGAAATTTGTAGGTACTTACAGATGTCTCATTTGCATTTTGTAATTTGCGAATTTCAACAAAATTCTTTTTGATTCATGATCAGTGCGCCCAATACTATACATCCTTAAATTTTATTACAATGGTTGGGTTACAGCCTGTATAGTGTGGGACCGGCTAAGAGATAGGTCCGTACCTAAAAGATTTTAAATTGTAGAAAATATTTCGGTTATATCCTTGTATACCCTTTTGTTTTGTCTCACAAAATATGACTTCTCAAAAGTCAAAATGTTTTCCAATAAAAAATTATTTATACTAGTAAACTTGAAATTTATAGGAAAGCTGGAAGGTATGCAACAGATGTAAGACGCATGTATTCAGAAAGGTTTCCTCGGAAAATCATAAATAAACTATTTCCAATGGTTTATTACACAGTATATCGTATTTTTGTGCTTTTAAATTATTGATGCTCGGCAAATTCACCTTTATTTTAACTATGTTATTTCTCTCGTTCGTTCTATATATTCATTTAGTATCACAAATATTTCCGGAATCTTCTTGATTTTTGTACCGTACCTTCCTCCTACGAGTACTATGTTTCTGTTTTCTGTCTGAAAATCACGCAACTAGCCCCGTCCAAAACCAGTGGGAAAATTACATCGGCAGCAGCGCGGGTCACAATTCAGCCTCCGCAGCCAATCGCATCCTTTAGCATCGACAGATTCTTCCTTCTTCGAGTTCAAGTTCTTCCCTTTTACTCCACTCCTCTCGATCGATCTACTCACACAGGGCAGCGGGTTTTATCCCCGCGGGACCTGCCGAATTGATGCCATTTTGTCTCCGATATTAGATAAGTATTGTAACGTATTTTGTTTTGCACGATTCCGAATGAGATTAGGATGGGTCAGTTTGGCGGAGGAGTAAAATATCAGCTACGCAAGCGTAAAAAGAAAAAAAGGCACAGAAAGAAGGAAGTGAATATGACGTCGTTTTGTTACGTTGCAGATTTTGCTGACTTGAGAATTTTGATTTTTTGTAGAATTCGTTATAAATGGCATGTAATTTAAGGGAAAAGAGTACCCTACGTTCTGAATCTTTCGAGCGTAGCTTCAACAAAATTTAGTTTATAACGTATGTGTTACTTATTTACTTATTTATTTTCTTCAAATATTTACATAATAATTGTTTTCATTGATTTATACAGATTTTATAAAAACCGTGACGTAATATAACAATATATGTCGAATACAAATTTTTGACTCAAAATATCTCTAAAAGCAGGCCCCCAACTTTCTTCAAATTTTTATATGTTGTATAATAGGTCGTTCCCAATATATAGATATCAAAATGATCAAAAAGGAACACAAGGATCATCCCTAAAAAAAATAAAAAGCGCACTAAACAAATTTTTTTTCAAATTTCAAATTTACCTGAAATGCGTTGATATGTACGAAGACACTGTAGTATACTTATGTTTTTATATTTTTTTTATCAGTTTTAGAAAGTGCTAAAATAAATAATATTTCTAAAACTAGACCCCCAACTTCGTTCAAATTAATATATGTTGTGTATTATTGCTTCAATTATTACACAAAAAATTTTTGTTAAAAGTAAACTCAACACACATGAGATATTTAGAAAAAATGTAAATAATATTTTTATCTAACAGACAGCAAAGAAAATGTTTGTGTCAAACATTGTTTTACATAGAATAAGTAATATTTAAGCGATTCCAATTTTTGTCTCATGATTTTCTCTTATGAAAACATTAAAATAAATTATTAAAACAATTGACAAACTGCAATGTACGTAAGCCTGTTTGGTGGTGACATATTCGACCCGTGTTGAAAGGACGAACTACTGTCTGTTTCAATATGACCACGTGTTTCGGTGACTGGTGTAGAAAATGTTCTCCTTCAGAAATTCTCAGGGTAAGGTATTTGCTTCGCCCGGCACGATTACTCGAAGTCGAAGCTAGTTTAGTTTACTATATTATTCTCCATTTGTATATTCCAAATAAGCTAATTTTATACATCATTACTACAAAGAAAATATTATTTGAGATAGAAACTATATTTTTTATAAATTAAAGGTTTTGTGAATTTATAATTTTAACGACTCATATGCAATAAAAGTAAAGTATTTTGAAGTTTTTTACTCCATTGTTTTTTTGTTAAAAAATGAATTTTTTTTCGCATAAAAATTAAATATTAGCACTAGTAGAAATGTAGGGTTTTTGTAAAGATAGGAATATTTATTTTATTACAGAATAATCTAATAAGAAGTTTTTTAAATTTAAGAATTTTAATTTAAAACAAGGTTCTTCGATCGATAGCTGATATGAATACGTTTTTGCCTAAGCTAAATTATTCTAGATACATATCAAAAAATTCTTTTTTAACTAAAAATACATAACAAGAAACCACCATGTTCTTTCAATTTGTACCTGTTGTATGATGCCTCTTTTCAAATAGGTACATACTAATAGATACCTATTAAAATTTTCAATTCTAATCATCAAGGATAATATCATTAGATGATAATGTTTTGACTATTTCACGAAACATAAATTTTGGCGGTCTGGTTTCAGAGATATTTTGAGTTAAATATTTTTATTGGATTTTTATTGCCATATTACGGCACATTTTGTTGTAAAATACGTTTTTACAATAATAAAAATTATTGTGTAAATATTTTAAAGAAAAATAGAAATAGATAAACAATATTACCACAAGATTAACATATTTTATTGAAACTACGCTGAAAATCTTCAGAATATGGGGTACTCTTTTTATTACACTTGTTTGAATTCGAAGTATTTCAGTCAAAACATAATTTACGAAATCCGTTACACTTGTACTTTAAAAGTATAATCAAATACAAATAATGCAAAATAAACCATATCGTGAGCTCTAAAAATTAAAAATTGTCAGTCAAAACATAATTTGCGTAATCCGTTGCACTTGCTTGAATTCAAAGTATATAAAAAATTAGTTAGGATTACTTTTGATAAAACTTTGGAGTGTTTCAAGTTCAAGTGCAATAGTATTACACAACATTTATACAAATTAGAATGAAATTGGAGGTCTGGTTTTGTAAAAAAAAATTCTAACTATTTTAAAGTTCAGAATAAAAAACAATAAAATATTGTTAAACTACAATGTTCTCATATAAACTAATGCACTCAACACAAATGCCAAATTTCGGAAAAAAAAATTTTTTTGTGTTTTTTATTTTTTTAGATGTGACGCTGAGGATTATTTTTTTAAAGCTTTACAACTATACGTTCGGGAATAGTAACTGTATGACATATAAAAATTTGAAAAATATTGGGGGTCTGGTTTCAGAGATATTTTGAGTTAAATATTTTTATTGCCATATTACGTCACATTTTATTGTAAAATGCGTTTTAACAATAATAACAATTATTGTGTAAATATTTAAAAGAAAAATATAAATAATAGATAAACAAGATAAGAACAAGTTTTACACATTTTATTGAAACTACGCTGGAAATGTTCAGAATATGGGGTACTCTTTTTATTACACTTGTTTGAATTCGAAATATTTCAGTCAAAACATAATTTACGAAATCCGTTACACTTGTACTTACTTTCAAAGTATAATTAAATACAAATAATGCAAAGTAAACCATATCATCAGCTCTAAAAAATTTAAAATTGTCAGTCAAAACATAATTTGCGTAATCCGTTGCACTTGCCTGAATTCAAAGTATTTCAAAAATTAGTCAGGATTACTTTTGATAAAATTTTTGAGTGTTTTAAGTGCAATAGTATTACATAACATTTATAAAAATTAGAATGAAATTGGAGGTCTAGTTTTGTAAAAAAAATTCTAACAATTTTAAAGTTCAGAATAAAAAACAAACAAAAATTAAACTAGGTACAATGTTCTCATATAAACTAATGCACTCTCAACACAAGTGCCAAATTTGGAAAAAAAAATTTTTGGTGTTTTTTATTTTTTTTAGATGTGACCCTGAGGATTATTTTTTTAAAGCTTACAACCATACGTTCGGGAATAGTAACTGTATGACATAAAAATTTGAAAAATATTGGGGGTCCGGTTTCAGAGATATTTTGAGTTAAATACTTTTATTGGATTTTAATTGCCATATTACGTCACATTTTATTGTAAAATACGTTTTAACAATATTAAAATTATTGTATGAATATTTAAAATAAAAATATAAATAATAGATAAACAAGATAAGAACAAGTTTTACACATTTTATTGAAACTACGCTGGATATGTTCAGAATATGGGGTAGGTACTCTTTTTATTACACTTGTTTGAATTCGAAGGATTTCAATCAAAACATAATTTACAAAATCCGTTACACTTGTACTTTAAAAGTATAATTAAATATAAATAATGCAAAATAAACCATATCGTCAGATCGAACAAATTAAAAATTGTCAGTCAAAACATAATTAGCATAATCCGTTGCACTTGCTTGAATTCAAAGTATTTCAAAAATTAGTTAGGATTACTTTTGATAAAATTTTGGAGTGTTTTAAGTGCAATAGTATTACACAACATTTATAAAAATTAGAATGAAATTGGGGGTCCGGTTTTGTAAAAAAATGTTCTAAACTATTTTAAAGTTCAGAATAAAAAACAAAAAACATTGTTAAACTACAATGTTCTCATAATAAACTAATGCACAAAACACAAATGCCGAATTTGAAAAAAATAATTTTTAGTGTTTTTTATTTTTTTTATATGTGACCCTGAGGATTATTTTTTAAAAGCTTTACATCCATACGTTCGGGAATAGTAACTGTATGACATATACATTTTTTTTAAATATTGGGGGTCCGGTTTTAGAGATATTTTGAGTTAAATATTCTTTTGGATTTTTATAGCCATATAACGTCACATTTTATAATAAAAATTATTGTGTAAATATTTAAAAGAAAAATATCAATCAAGGCCGTACGCTAACAATTTTTTACGGAGAGATTATATTTTACAAGAATTAGTGCAGTTTGATCTCGCGGCTTCTCAATCGGCTCAATATTGGGTCCGCGTCTGCCTCTCGCCTCATAGGTAGTCTAAATTATATTTCCGTGAAAATCCCGGTATCGAAATTTTTACATGATACCTAGACTTATGTATACTGTGTATAAGAAAGTAAAATTGTCAGTCAAAACATAATTTGAGTAATCCGTTTTTTAATTGAAAGTATTTCTAAAATCAGACCGCCAATTTACTACAAAATTTTATATTTTACATAATTGCCTTTTATACGTAGCAGCAGCAGATATTGAAAAATAAGCAATAGCGTCCCCCTACAAAAATTGTTTAACAACAAAAATAACAACAATAAGGTGGAATTATATTAATTTAAATATTTAATTCTTGGAATGTTTTGCCTATACTTTCTTACGTTCTTTGTTGGTTGAAGGAGCTCAAATATTATTGTTACATTGTTGCAAGGAATCTTCCCCCTCCCCTTCTTATATTTTCACTCGATCAATGAATTGTAAAAATATAAACACCATGTAAAATGATGTAGGTATATAAAATAAACATAAAAATAATTATATTTATAGTTATTTGTACCTACTATCGAAGTTTATAAGCATCAGTGAAATTCACTGAGTGAAATGATACAGAACTTATTCTTAAATAAATAAATCATTTAAATTTATTTTGTCTATATATTGTTGTTGATTGTTGTTAAGCTAAACAACTAAATTCGGAGAATTTCATTATTATCTTTTACCAGTTATAGACGGCCATTGTTACTTGAATATTTATATTAGTTCATTGTTGTTATTTTATTATATTTTTTTAAATACAAATTTTATGCCATGACCTTATAAACATAAATGTTATTTTTTTATTACTTCCTACAGCGAGATACAATATTATATAATAAGTTACTTTTCATTTAAAAAATAGCATACAATATTATATAATAAGTTACTTTTCATTTAAAAAATAGCATTCTTTACCAGCCCGAACGAGATAGATTACAAATTTCGCCACTTTAGATGTTTTTACAATCATTATTGGATTTATTTAAATTATCTTATGTATTATTTGAAAGAAACTGTTTTATGTTTTGTTATATCAATTTATATTTATAGATGATGAATACACACATACTTATTTGTGCATGTGACGTATTATGCGGAAAGTACAATACAAACTTTTGGATTTTGTAATTCCCGGGAAAAATAAGGTTAGAATATTGCGCCCTCTATCTACCAAAAGCCGCTGCTAAATTGAGAGTCCCTCTATGCTAAATATCTGAACTACTTTGTTACGACATCTATAGAGCATAAATTACAATAGCTACTCAATATTTTTTCTGATGTTCGATGACAGTGCCATCTATAGGGCTAGAAACAAAAAGAAATCGGGTCCCATTTTCCCTTAACCATATAATATTGAAAGTCATATGGTGACAGATTGCTATCATATTGTTTAGTAAAAAAATAACCATATCAAATATAAATTTCGAAGTTTAAGACCCTTGGGTATTTACAGCGTTTTACTTCAGTGGTTTCAGTCATATCTTAGTAATAGACAACAATGTATTAAGATAAATGGTTTTTACTTAAACTACTTTCCTGTGACGATCTACAAATACACTATCTGATTGAGTAGGTCCTTGATGGGCTAAAATGTAACTGGGTTGATTTTCCACGATTTCAGAAGCTTCCGCGTGCACTTTTAGCCATTTTTTACATAAACAGTGTTTACATTTATAATGTAAATAACTATGTAAGCTGCATTCAGACCGACCCACTTATAAGTGAAATATTTACAATTATAAGTATAAATCAAATGGACCATACATACCTACCAAATTAGTGGATGAACACCAATTGGAAAAATTTAGAACTTATGAAAATATTTAAATTTAAATACATAATAATTGTTTATTAAGTACAATTTCTTGTGTGATTTTTACAATTTGCATATTATTTTATCTTATAATATCCGCTATGCTCGTTAAGTTAGGTTAGAAACGGCCTACGGTTTGAATCTGGTTTGTGTTTGTTATTTGATATGTCATATTTGTTTTCTTGATTCTTTTTTACACTGTAATATTGTTCTGGGATTATCCTGTTGTATTGCAGTATGAATAAATTATTATTATTAAAAGAAAATGGATTTCCATACACATGTAAATTAAAAAGTAGAATTTATATGCTTTTAAATATGTTTACATATTCAGTAATAATATTTTACAACACAAGCATACGATATTTTCATTAATTACTATTTATAATAATTTAATTAAATTAATATCTATTTTGTATGTCATTAATAAAACGCAGCTTGCAAGTGACAGTTCGATGATAAAGATGACATGATATACCTATCGCACTATTCACTTAGTGGACTGATTGGAAAAGATAGAACTTTGGGAGGTTTTCAGATTACACTTATAAGTGAAATTGGAATTTTGACGAAGCGAACGCTGAGCGCTGATTGGTCAATTAGTCACTTATACTTATAAGTGGGTCGGTCTGAATGCAGCTTAAGACTTTAATATATTTACATGATTTTGAACACAATTTTAATGCATTTTAATAGCTAAGTGAAATCGATGACTTTTATAATATTTGTAATCAGTTAGCCCCATTTTACTCGTATTATTTTCTTCCCGTCGCGTCACAGGTACTGCGTTGCGTTTATTATAAATCTACTGATTTCGCACCACATAAATGTAGGTACTCGTCTTGTGTTAGGTACCATACTGCAACTGCATTTCTGCGATACACCGTGTCTTACATCATTATAAAATAGTATATTATGCAATGAGTTTATAATGATAGCTATTAATACGCGAGTATGGAATTACGATACGAGCCATGGCGAGTATCGTAATTCATACGAGTGTATTAATAGCCATCGAGATAGCCATTATACACGAGTTGCATACACTATTTTTTCTACTTCCAAACTATAATTTAAAAAAAAATTATAATCATGAAATTTATTTACAGTATTATTATACACATGGTTGAATTATACATTATTATTTTTAAATTATATATTTTTTTATTTATATTTACGTTAAATATCGTACAATTTGTAAAGTTTAGTTGTGGGACTTGTGCACGAATATTAGTTGATGCTGTCGCACCATTTATATTGCTTACTAAACAAAATGCTGTGCTGCTATTGGTTAATTTGGTCATGTCATAATGATAATCTGTATCGAAATGAAAATCTGAATCGAAATGAACGTCATTCAAGAACAGACAATGCATATTTAATAAGTAAATTAAAGCATGGGAGTAGAAAAATATTTCATTATGCAGGTACTACATATTTTCTGTTTTAAATTCAAATAAAAATATCTTTCAGGTGTTTGCTACTGACTCATTTTGTTTAGCGTTCAATTTACATCTGCACACTGCACAAACTTGTATTGATTATTATCGACGACCGCTGCCCTGCAGCTTTTATTTATAAGTGAATTAACTTAAAATTTTAATATGTTTTCAACAAATTTTGGATCTGCGAAATAATTTATCAAATTCGTTTTAAAACAGAAGATATTTGGTATTTTCTGGCATGGTAGAGAATCGCCTATCGCCTGTGATATTACGTAAGTTTATCTTAGCCAAATACTCAGAACGATCAAAAATTACATATCTACTTACTTAATACAAATATATCAGAGAATTGCATATATAAACATTGGAATGTTACATAGATAATGTTATTAAATGGCGGACATTAGCAATCGATAGGATATTAAGGCAAAAATATTAAGTAACAAGCCGGGATGACCACATTTTTTTAATATTCTGAGGATTCTGTTTTTAAGTTTTTTTTAACTTTATGCCAATTATTTTCATGAATAATCTTTGGTTATATTGAACTAAAAGTTCTATTTCTCGTAAAAAAGTAAAAATAAATTGTAATAATGCGTTGGTTCAGAATAATAGCTCATGTAGCAATGAAAAATGATGATTATTGTAAGTTGAAAAGCTTTGTAATCCTCATGATATTTTTCCCTTTCTCAGTCGAATAATGAAAAATGAGGATGAAGGCCCGATTATGTGGTCTGATCAATACCCATTGAACATTTTTGTGGGCATATTTTCACCTGTGGATGCGTGTTACCCTTAAATTTACGCTTGTATTTTGAATTTACTGATTATAGTAAAAGAAACTTTATTAACATTATCCATTATTCAAATGCATAGGTAAAAGTCTCTGAGATGAAAGAAGTCTTATAAAAGACAGCCTGGAACAGTAGAAGGTAGAATTTGAGCTCCACCCATATTGTCATAGGTCATAGGTATTCAGTAATGATAACTGAACTTACGTTACAATAACAGAGTTAAATTAAACGAACAACCCTTTGCTATGCATGTTGTAACTTACTCGAAACCAGGGCGTATCAATAGAATCTGTCAGGGGGTGGGAGCAAATATAAAAAATAGTATCAAGGCCCTATGTCCTAATGAAAATGTTAAAAATGCACCGCAGTCGAAAATTGTTGGGTTTCAAGGTGAACGGCTGTTTCATTAAAAGTAAAGTTTTTTCATTGAGGGAAAATTACATACATTTACACTCTTTTACGTTTGAAATTAAAATTAATAATTTTTTTTTATAACAATCAAGTAAATGTCTTGTTTAAGCATTTAGGTACAAGTACAGGGTGGGGCAAAACAACCTCCCTAGTTTCAATAGAGAATTGTGAAGCGAGCAGAGGTCGTAAAAGGATGGGAATTGCGTATATAGCGGCCGGTATATATATAGTTTGCGTTACAAAAGTTTCAGTCGTAAACATAATGTGGACGAACGAGCAACGCGCTTTTGCCGTAGAAGCATACAAACGCGGAAACGAGTCTGTAATCGCCGCCCAGCGCGCGTTCCGTATTCGATTCCAAATTCCCCGTCGTCAAGCAGTTCTGGGCCGAAAATCGTTGTGGGTAAAAAACTTTCGGGAAACAGGATCTGTTGTCAGGAAGAGAATTGGACGACCTCGAATTCGATTCGATTCCAAATTCACCGTCGTCTACCAAAATCTTATCCGGTGTTAAGATACTTATTAAAACCTTAAATATGAAATTTGGTTATAAACGGTTTGATAATTTTTAAGTTATCGTGGACGAAAAATCGTCAGTCCATACAAACACACACACACACACACAAACACACACACAGACATCATCGTGAAAATAGTAAATTCGTATTCTAGAGACCCTTAAACGTGCTTATCCACCAAAAACTCATACTCGAAAATTTTGACCCATTACAATACCTCTCTTATAGAATATGAGGCGAGAGGTAAAAAGGCCGAATATTTTTGGACCGCTTACAAAATCTTCCGCTTGTAAATTTTTGAGCCAGTCCGCCCCTGATATTTATTATTATAATAATTACTTATTTGTTCGTAAAGTTTTTATCATTGAAATAATACATAATATTATTCACAAATGATAAAAAAAATTACAATTTTCCGACGAAAATTACAGCAATGTAAATATAAAAAGAATACTGTAAAAATAATAAAAAACACATAATTTAGAAAAAACCCACTATTTGAGAAAATCATTTCCAGGACACAAATCCTTGAAAACTTATTAAAATTGTTCGCGACAACTCAAAAGCTATTACAACTTTTCTAGCAATGACAGAACAAGTTCCTTAGTTGCTGTACATTGTTACATAGGTAGGTATACAACAAAACTAATAGTGCTCGTAGCGAGAGGTAAAAGACAAGAGAGGAGAGAATCAAAAATGAAAAATAATAGTACGGTGCAGCAGCCGCAGCCGACAACCGTCACATTTAGTGTCTAGTTATTTTTAACGAGCGCTCGCCGCTTCGCGTGCTGCATTTTGGCGCATCCGGAATCCGCGCATCCAGGCTCTAAAGCAGAATTTCAGACGCTATTTCTTCTAATTGTGCCGCTTAAATGCGGTCCTCCGGGCTAATAACCCCTAAACTGGTTAACCGATAGTTGGATCGGGTTGTAATTTTGGTTATAAGTGGCAAAGCCGTCTAAAAACCCCAGAATTTAATTCCGAGGGTAAATGTTGATTGCTCTCGCTGAAAGGAGACGACTGCAAGCGAGTTTAGAAACTTCGTGAAATATAAGGATTTGTTTTATTTTATTGCAGAAAAGTTCAGGGTAAAGTTATAAATACATCATTCACACTTCAGACTTCACTAAACTCCAAATATCATACTGATTTCTATAACGAAAGGGCGATTGCGATTTATTTAATATAATCATTACCTATATTGAAATAAGGGAGATTGAGCATAACGCCATCTATTATTTTGTAGAGCCAGATCTCTTCTACATGTATACCAAATTTGAGTTGACACAATTTTGGTTTTTGACGTCCGGACTATAAAATCCTAAGTCTAGTTCTAGACATAACTAATACATAGGAGCAACAACTATTTGGCATCAGTCAGGAAAAGAAAGCAAATTACTAATGCCTGTGGCACACTGGAGCGTCGCAGAGCATCGAAGAAATATGTGATGAAACTATAGAATGCACCCGTCTGCGATGGTTTTGTATTTCATCGATGACAAATCTATCGAATTTTTCTGCGATTTTGACATTGACTCTGACATTTGACATATTGCCAGTTGACATGTTAATATAATTCGTTTATTTTTTTTGTAATTAACATAGAAGCCAGTTTGTTGTTTATAAAAATTAATACATTGTTAATTTTAAATTTGAACCTTGTCAATGTATTACGAAAATAAAATATATATATTTTCGTCGTTCGAACCGGATTATTAATTAAACTTTAACGGTAAGGGTAACACTGAACGTCACAACCTGCAAATTTTTAATCACAAATTTAGAAACATCCAGGAAAAAAAATTAGAATGCAATAAGTAATAATAAATTTTAAAAATTTTAAATTAAATTTGGTACAAATGGAAAATCGACGAAGAGGGTGATTAATACATTATTTTATAACAATAATACAAATGTATAAGTTTGAACAAATAAAAAATAAACATAGCTGTTTACGGTATTTTGTATAACATAACTTAAAAATTATTATTCTACATTTTAATTATTAAGAAAAGTATGAACAATTTAATAGACGTACAAGGAAGTCATGTGGTGTCCACATCAGATATTTTAATTCCGATCAAGGATATTCCAAGTTGAGTTCTAGTAAAGAAGAAAGTAAAAAACGTAGGAAAATATCAAAATATGGCAACAAAAGTGGCTAAAAAGAAGGGAAGCTGGATATGGTAGTCTACAATCAACGGATGGCAGATATTATACCGCAGTGAAATGTGACACACAAGACAAGATACGTCTGAAATGAGATACGTTCGTTTCGTCGCAGAATTCTGCGATGAAAATAGCGGCGCCCCTAATTTCATCGAAGACGGGTGCGTTCTATAGTTTCATCACATATTTCTTCGATGCTCTGCGACGCTCTTCGACCAGTGTGCCATAGGCATAACTAATGTTTTGTTTTCGCAAACGTTTCGGCTGTGCAACAGCCATCATCAGTGCAACACAAAACTACTTACAATATGGACATATAAGATGTTTAAACAATGTTAAAAAGAATGAAGTGAAAATTTTTGCTTAACAGCCCGACCATAATGAAAGCATCTTTAATTTGGAGCAACAAAATTTTGTATTAACACCACAAAACAGTACCAAATTAACACATTTAAATAAAAAATTAATAAATATGAATTGATGACTTGGTGGGGCTACCTTAATGCACCCTGCAGAGATAATATTCATTTGCTTTTTATAAATCTCACTAATGTGAAAATCAACAATTTAGATTCTCAGCACTCAGATTACGCAGCTTTTTCATTAGCGATTAATTATTTAAATTCAAGTAAATTTATTTTTTTTAGTTTTGCGCATTTTATGTTTTAAATTGTGCACACACGTATTGTTACTAATTAGTAATATAAAATTTATATAAAATAATTATTATTACGGATATTACTGTTTATATATTTAAAAAACTGTATTTTGTTTTCAATTAATAATGAATAGGTTTTTCTTCTTTATTGTATTTATTATATTTATGTACGACTGCATTATAAAGTACTGTTTATAACATAATTTTGCAGCAATAAAGCAGCTCTTTATAATACTAGTAAAATAAAGTTTCTTTATTTTACTAGTAAAATAAAATAATAGAAATAATAAAATAATAATAGAAAAGGCACACTTCGCTAGAGATTAAATTTTAATTTGTCATTTGTCAAATGTGTCATTTTGTAAATGTCATTATAGATAATAGAAAATCTTGCGTATAAGGCAGTCAAACATAAAATCTTGTATGCAACACGTATATAATAGGGTTTTATTGACTCGCCCATTTATGTGAGTCGCTTCGCTGCGCTCGCTCGTCCCCTAAACTGTCTCGCCAATAAAACCCTATATTATATACTTGTTACATAAATAGCTATTATGTACGACTGCATTATAAAGTACTGTTTATAACATAATTTTGCGGCAATAAAGCAGCTCTTTATAATACTAGTAAAATAAAGTTTCTTTATTTTACTAGTAAAATAAAATAATAGAAATAATAAAATAATAATAGAAAAGGCACACTTCGCTAGAGATTAAATTTTAATTTGTCATTTGTCAAATGTGTCATTTTGTAAATGTCATTATAGATAATAGAAAATCTTGCGTGTAGGGCAGTCAAACATAAAATCTTGTATGCAACACGTATATAATAGGGTTTTATTGACTCGCCCATTTATGTGCCTCGCTTCGCTGCGCTCGCTCGTCCCCTAAACTGTCTCGCCAATAAAACCCTATATTATATACTTGTTACATAAATAGCTATTTTGTTATCGTAATTTTTTATATAAGAGTCATTATTTCAAAAATTGAAGTTTTTTTTTTAAATACGAAAATTTATTTATTTTTTTAAATTGTGGCTAAGTTAAGGCCTCCAAATGTTTACAAATTGTATTGTAGATTTAAAAAAGTCTGTGGAATCTAGTGCCTGAAACCGGAAGTCGATATTTTTACCTGTTACAAAGTTACAGTCATTTTTTAATATAATGTAACAAAGTAATGTCATAATTATTAAAAAGCGCTGCATGCTCCGTCCATAACTTTTAAACTATTGATTAGAGAAAAACTTTTGAACTTATTATAGAAATTTTCTCTAGTTTTCAAATTTTTAATCAGAATTTTCCTATATCAAGTCAAAAATATTATATAAATAACTGTAAAAACATTGAATTTTAAAGACTTTTTATTGGAAAAATATATCTCCGCCAAAAATTTAAGATGGAAAACTCCCTTAAAACTTTCCAGAGGTACCGCTCTATTGCCTGGACTAGTTAGAACTACATCGAAGAAATATTTTATTAATCATCAGAACAGAAACAAAAGGGTTACACATTAATAATATTAATTCATAATTTTTATAATATAATACCCTTAGAACTATGACTTATAAGCAAAGCTTATTTCAAGCCAAATTCAGAAAATTCGTTAGGCTATGGTAGACCTTTCCGCCAATCCATTCTTGTTCTTCTGATTAACTGTGTGCTGTACGCTGTACATAAATCAGCCCAAAATCAATACCAAACTAATAAATAAAATTGAACAAGCAGTTAGCTGAAAGAGATGTTAAGCGTTTTTTCAAAGAAGAGTCGCAGTTATTCATATTGTAAGTGAAACTTTATCAAAAACTTCTTAGTTAACGATTTAACTTTTTCTGTCGCGAAAGAAAGGTTTTATTTTTTGTATGACAAATGTAACAAAATGTTGTTTCCAAACTAGCTGAGTAGGTTTTGATTCAGTCTACAGGATATTTTAATGTTTTATAGTTCTTGCTATTAAACTGCTTCATTATTGAAAGAATACTTTAAAAACAAATTATATAAAATTTATATAGGTTTTTACTGAAAGAAAACTTAGAAAAACCTAAAATATGTTCAAGATTTAGTAAAGAATCTTATCAATAATAAACCTACACAAGGTAGAGTCCTGCGCGAGTCAACTTTTTAACACCCGTATCCGACCCGTACCTACTTAAATGAAACCCGCACCCGACCCGCAACCTGCGTATTTTTATTTTGTAATTCCCGCACCCGACCTCGCTACCAGCAACAGTATTCTAAATCTGAACCGCAATGCGGGTACCTGATCCGATGCGGGACTAGAGTACTGCGCAGGTCTACTTTTTAAGAATCGCTCTCGACTCGCACCCGCTTAAATGAAACCCGCATTCGACTTGCAACCCGCATGTTTACATTTTAACTAACCCATAGAGTACCTAAATAGACTAAAGCTAAGTTTCCATGCATGCTTTTCACCCGTCGCGTTTTATCCGTCGAGAAATCTGATTCGCTAAATTTAAATTCACAAAAATCAAGACAGTGACGGATCAACGACAGACCGACTTCGTCTACCTATACCGTAGACGAACTCGGTCTATCGTTGATTCGTCATTGTCTTGATTTTCATGAATTTAAATTTAGCGAATCAGATTTCTCGACGGACAAAACGCGACGGGCGAAACGCATGCATAGAAACTTAGCTTTAGCTCGAACCGTAGAACGGATACGTTTCAGTACCACGTCGTTTTGTTTGACAGTTTAGTTTAGATTTTTTTTAAATTCTGTGACGTATTTATAGCAGGGCTGTAATTGGCTAGGTAGTTTCGGCACAACCTATATCTATCTTATAAACCTTGAAACCGACCTACTACTTTTAATTACTGAAAGGAATTTAATCCTGCATTTGGCAGGAATCTTTTTGATAATGATCAGAAAAAGACGGACTACGTTTCAAGCCTCAAAATTTATCAGCTTCAAAATTAAATTTCGTGCTTCAGAGAAACCTCTCCTGAATTTAAATTGCAACTGTTATTGGGTGAATAATATAAAGCAGTGTTCCGCGTATAATTTTTGGTCTGTGAATAGAGTGGTTTAATATCTGAATTAATTATCTTTTTCAACAATCAAGTTGGCGACGAGAACAATAGACGATCAATTGCCAGGCAGACAATAGATTTAATCCCTCTTATAATCATTTTGACAACAATACGTATTATGTTTAAAGATTATTTATTGCAGGAACAACGTGTATCTACCTGCCGACATATATTTTTATCATGAAACTCTCTTTTATTAAATTCTTCTTCCAGATTCTTTGCACGTTTTTCAAAAGTCCAAAACAGAGTTTTAGAAAGGTTATGGTTTGTATTTTGTATGTAAATTGCAATAAGATGCTGAAACTTGCTTGAATGGGATAAATTTTCTTCAAATATTGTACTAAATACAATTTCACTAACATTTGAAACATTCTGCATAAAATTGGTATTTTAGTAGAAGATAATACCTACGTTAATGGTAAACAACATTTTCAATAGAATTATGTTTTGTATACTGGAGGTAGGTAAGGAAGGTAGTATTATAAGAACTGTAATATAGTTTTTCCAAAAGTAAAATATAGACGCAAATTTTCCGCAGCATGGTGGCGTCCTTTCCATGATACATTCATCCTCAATCAAATAATCATTTCAATTCAACATAGACAATGAAATTTTCGTTGCTAAAAAGTATCATGTTATCCTATAAAATCTTACAAAATGTAACTATAATTTCTGTGTTTCATATTATTGTAAACTTAGAAGTGATTAAATAAAGAAAAGTATAATAAAGAAATACAATTATCATGTTCACGTATGTAATACATTGTAATAGTTATTTACGTGGCGAGCGTAGTAAATTAATAATTACGAGCGTGCTGAAAGGTTTGGGGGGCGAGCGACGAAAGTGAGAGACTCCTAATTCACTGATCCCAGTAAAGAAGTAAAGATTATTTGATAGCGTGTCGCGTACAAAATTTTATTTCCACCATCTTTTTCTTATAAATTAACTTCATAATTTATTATTTAAAAAAGACACATTACATTTAGGCTTGTTGGCGGTGGGACAATTGAGCAGAAGATACACCTGTAATCCTGTAAAGGTCCTTTTATGAGTTTTAACAAATAACTTATTATTTAAGTACTTACTTAGTTACTAGTTACAATAATACCTGTAAAGTGTCATTTACACAGAAAGTGGAAATAAAAAATATTAGTGATTTTACAGAAAAATCATGGTAATTTTTTACTATAAATGTATGTAATTGAAATTTTTACATAAATTATGTAAATTTACAATTATACATAAATTTACAAATTTACTGTTTGAACAATTAATTTAATTATTACGTAATTATTTATTTTACAATAAATGTATGTAATTCTACAATGATATGTGTGTATATTTTCACTACAATTTATGTAAGATTATAAAACTTTTATGTAAAAAATCAATCATTTATTGTTTGATCATAATAAATACTTTTACAAAAAAATAACGGAAAATATGTTTAATCTTCTTATTATCTATGGGTCAATTTTTTTTATGTTATTATTACTAAGTAGATATTTGGAACTATTGAAAATTATGGCTTCATATTACATGTAGTCGTCATAATGTGCTCGATAGTTAATGTGTCTTATATTTCGTATCATTCATTACATTTGTTTATAAATAAAGTTAACGAGTTCTTGTTATTCTTATATATATATATATATATATATATATATATATATAGAGAGAGAGAGAGAGAGAGAGAGTTTTTTTATAAGTAAACATAGGGCATGTCATTACCATAGTTACAGTGTTACAGGATGACAGCAATGCATTAGAGCGTTTTTTTTATCAGTAAACATAGGGATAATTAACATACGAAAATAAATATGAAATATAAATTAAAGAAATGATAAATTATTTATTTATGTTTTCTACACTTAAGAACAAGGTAGATACATTAAACTAATGAGAATTTAAGAACTAGGTAGACACTTAAAAAATAATGTGTACAATGGTGACAGAATGAATGTTGAACAATTAAAAAATCGAATTAGTGCTGCTTCCCAAAATATTACTCCCCAGCAAATGCAATAAATTATTTTTATATTCGCTTAGGATATTGTTTAGAAGTTAATGGTACCAATTTTGAGCATTTAATTTGATTTAAAAAATTCTCATTAGTTTAATGTAGGTATCTATCTAGTTCTTAAGTGTAGAAAATATAAATAAATAATTTATCATTTCTTTAATTTATATTTCATATTTATTTTAGTATGTAATTATCCTTATGTTTACTGATAAAAAAGACGCTCCAATACATTGCTGTCATTCTGTAACACTGTAACTATGGTAATGAGACATGCCCTATGTTTACTAATAAAAAAAACTCCCGGTATATATATATATATATATATATATATACCGGGTGTATATTGAAAAGTGAAACATAGGCGTTTAACATGGTAAATCAGTTTTTCCGTTCGCATTGCTTCCCTAATTATTTTAGACAAAAATGTTTCCAATAAATGTTGTTGAGCATAAAATTCTACATCCGGATCAATGTCAGAATAATATATTGTCAAAATCATTTATACGTAGGTACTAATAATTTGACGTTTAAAACGGTACGCATTTGTTCATCTCCTGTTTTTAATTCCATGGCTGTTATCAATTCGCTATTCTGTGTATTTTCAAATTTGATTTCTGCAGTTATAAAGCAACCAAAATAAATTTTGTTTACTGATCCAGATTTTATGATCAACAACATTTATTTGAAACATTTTTGTCTAAAATAATTAGGGAAGCAATGCGAACGGAAAAACTGATTTACCATGTTAAACGCCTATGTTTCACTTTTCAATATACACCCGGTATACAGGGTGAGTCATTGTCATGCCCGTCATCGATATCTCCCTTGTCGTTAAAAATACAGCATAAATTTATTAACAGAATTTTTCCTCTACTCAAGGAGCATAACTTAAAATTATTTTCACATATACATTGTGTTGCATAACGACTTGGCAATAATTGTTCTTCCTCTTTTTTTAAATAAAACACCCTATATATTTTTATATATTTTGAATTGTATTTTATTTACCTATACGAAAATATAAGTTTCATTTTAGTTTTCCGCGGCGTTGCTAAGTTATTCAATTTTTTCTCTAAAAAAAGCCGAATACACGTATTGTTTTATAAAAGCGTACTGAAGTTATTTTAATAGTAAAAATCTGACGTGGACACCACATGACTTCCTTGTACGCCTTGTGTGTTCATACTTTTCTTAATAACTAAAATGTAGAATAATATAAAAAATTCTTTTAACTTATTATATTAGTATACTCACAAAAAATATATTTTAGTCATTTTATTTAAACTGCAGAAGAAGATATAAAGCATATTTTACTATTGTCACTGTCATGTCATAATCATTTAAATTTTACGTAGTAACAAATGTTAAACGATCATGGAGTACAAGATACCGAAATACTAAATTATAAGTATATACTTTAATTATTCTTTAATGATAGAAGATACAGAAAAATTTATAAAATACCGATTGTAGATAATAATCACATAATCTTTCATTTAAAATAAACAAAATTGTCTAAAATTAATTATTTATCAAAATATTTTTAAAAAGTACTACTTCCGGTTTATAGATTGAAACCAAAAATAGGAGGTGCACAACTAGATGCTATAACAGTCCTAAATACAAAATTTCAACTTTCTACGTCTAACCGAATTTGAGTTATGCGACACACATACGTACGCCCGTACATACATACGTACAGTAATGTTCAGAAATAATGCCCAGACTCCCTACTCCAGTGCTGACGATTTATGAAAAATTCGATATACGTTCGATTGAGTGAGGGTGATGGGAGATAAGTAGCAAGGGAAAGGTATATTGCTTCTATTCCAAGAAAATAGAACCAAATTTAGAAGTATCCTCTTTACCTGAGAGGCAAGAAAATACCTTGACTTAGAATTTTGTCAAGTGTATGAAATCCAAATGAATTTTGAACCAGAGAGTTAAACTGTAACCTACTATGTAAGAAATAAAAATGTTTAGATTTTTGTTTCAGTTTTAATCTGATTTAATTAACAAATCTAATTCAATAAATTATTTTTTCAATACCTGCACCGAAAACGCCACCTTTCGTCCCTATTATTAGGGACGAAAGTGAGGTATTTCTGACCGGTCAGTAATATTCCTCCCTGGGCAGTAAAAGTAGTTTTCCTCCCGCTTTATGCGCGTATCCACTTTATTTTTTCTCCTTAGGGAGGAAAAATACTTTTTCTCTCGCCTAATGCGGAAATCCACTTTATCTTTTCCTCTCTAGAGAGAAAAAATACTTCTCCTCCCGCTTTATGCAGGATTCCAAAATATATTATTTAGATTATTTTTATTTATTCTCCTTAGGGAGGAAAAGTACTTTTTCTCTCGCCTTATGCGGAAATCCACTTTATCTTTTCCTCTCTAGAGAGAAAAAATACTTTTCCTCCCGCTTTATGCAGGATTCCAAAATATATTATTTAGATTATTTTTATTTATTTTTAATTATTATTAGAGATATAACTTCTGACGACCATTTTTTGTAATATAATAATATTTATTTATTTGAATATAAGATCTATAAAAATATATCTTTATAATGTAATTATTAGGGACGAAAGTGAGGTATTTCTGACCGGTCAGTAATATTCCTCCCTGGGCAGTAAAAGTAGTTTTCCTCCCGCTTTATGCGCGTATCCACTTTATTTTTTCTCCTTAGGGAGGAAAAGTACTTTTTCTCTCGCCTAATGCGGAAATCCACTTTATCTTTTCCTCTCTAGAGAGAAAAAATACTTTTCCTCCCGCTTTATGCAGGATTCCAAAATATATTATTTAGATTATTTTTATTTATTCTCCTTAGGGAGGAAAAGTACTTTTTCTCTCGCCTTATGCGGAAATCTACTTTATCTTTTCCTCTCTAGAGAGAAAAAATACTTTTCCTCCCGCTTTATGCAGGATTCCAAAATATATTATTTAGATTATTTTTATTTATTTTTAATTATTATTAGAGATATAACTTCTGACGACCATTTTTTGTAATATAATAATATTTATTTATTTGAATATAAGATCTATAAAAATATATCTTTATAATGTAATTATTAGGGACGAAAGTGAGGTATTTCTGACCGGTCAGTAATATTCCTCCCTGGGCAGTAAAAGTAGTTTTCCTCCCGCTTTATGCGCGTATCCACTTTATTTTTTCTCCTTAGGGAGGAAAAGTACTTTTTCTCTCGCCTAATGCGGAAATCCACTTTATCTTTTCCTCTCTAGAGAGAAAAAATACTTTTCCTCCCGCTTTATGCAGGATTCCAAAATATATTATTTAGATTATTTTTATTTATTCTCCTTAGGGAGGAAAAGTACTTTTTCTCTCGCCTTATGCGGAAATCCACTTTATCTTTTCCTCTCTAGAGAGAAAAAATACTTTTCCTCCCGCTTTATGCAGGATTCCAAAATATATTATTTAGATTATTTTTATTTATTTTTAATTATTATTAGAGATATAACTTCTGACGACCATTTTTTGTAATATAATAATATTTATTTATTTGAATATAAGATCTATAAAAATATATCTTTATAATGTAATTAAATTACATTATTCTTAAATATGTTTTATTATTAATTTACCTATTATTGTCTTTGTGTTACAAAGTTTAGAAATAGATATACGAGTATGTAAATATAAAAAGCATCGTTTAATTATTTTTTTATGATAATTCTTAACGCATAATTTGATGAGCTACTAATTTTATTTGAGTTATTTCACTACAATATGTTTTATAAATAAATAGATATGAATTAATGAGTTCTAATTTTAATGCAGAATTTTGACAATACAAGTGATTCAAAAAGAAAGTATCTATCCAAGGTATCATCGAAAGTAGTGAATCCTAATTTACAAAATATTTCAAAATCTGAAGCCTCTGTTTACCGTAGCTAATGTTGTTTTTCCGAGAAAATTGGGAATATAGCTATCTTTTGCTTTGTATCTTCTGCCTCTGTTCATCAACGCCTGCAGACGTATTTCGAATTTTTCATAAATCGTCAGCACTGGAGTAGGGAGTCTGGGCATTATTTCTGAACATTACTGTACATACGTACGTACATACATACGTACAGACGTCACGACGAAACTAGTCATAATGGATTCAGAAAAGGCCAAAACGGATATTTCCATCAAAATCTGAAAACCGAAATTTTTCGGGATTACAATACCTACTTCCTTATTACTCCGTACAAGGAAGTAAAAATTAAGATTTTTTTTTTCTGTTCAGCTGTAACTATACTCTTTGTTCTGACATAACTTTTTTTTAATGTTATTATACAGGGTGTTCAATACAGAGAATCAAATTTACTCAATTTCAAATGGCTATAACTCGTCATTTTCAAATGGAACACCTATATTTTATTATTCTGTTGTGTGTATTTTTGCATCTTCTTATGTTATAAAGGGTGTCGTATGCCTAAAAACATTAATTTCGAAATTAATTTGACGAAGAAAAAAGTGCTCTTCCACCAGGACAAATGCACCGGCGTACAAGTGCGCAGTCGCAACGGCAAAACTCCATGAATTGCACTACGAATTGGTTCCTCATCCACCATATTCTCCAGACTTGCCCCCCTGCGACTATTATTTATTTCCAAACTTGAAGAAATGGCTCGGCGGTAAGAGATTTGGGTCGAATGAGGAGGTCATCGCCGAAACAGAGGCCTATTTTGGGGGCTTTGAGAAATCGTATTATTCGGAGGGCATCGAAAAATTGGAGAATCGCTGGACGAAGTGTATAGGACTAAAAGGAGACTATGTTGAGAAATAAATTGAGTTTTGCCGAAAAAGTTGTGTTTTATTGCCTAGGCCGATTACTTTTCAACCGCCCTCGTATATGAATGTGAATATTTTTTTGGATATGCACCCTAGGGTTAAATTATCTATCTACAAGCTTTAGTAAAAAATAAATAATAATATTTATAAAAATTTAAAATTTGATTGTGAAATTTTTCTCTTTGGCAAACAAAATTTATGAAAAACTGTTTCTCTTCAATTTAGACTGTCATTTTAGATTGAATGGCAGTTATAAACTGTTTCAATCCAATTCTTACAATACTTCACTGGTACATTTCTTCATTTCTATCACCGTGATAGGTTTAAACTTTACACCCTCATGCAACATACGTGAATTTTAATCAAATTACCGTGTGTATAAATCCTTCGCTTCGCTGCTATGGCTTGGCAACGTTGCGCGTTCTAAATGAGAATCGCTAATGGCACTGAAACGCCGTGAGGCACTTGAATCAGCACGAGAGACCGAGAGAGGATGCACCAGTGCGGCATTGCAGTGCATTTAGTATGGTGCCACAATAGTTATTTTATGCAGGAACCAGTGTGATTACAGTACTCGGCCACAGAATGCGCCACTTGTTCACTACTTTTGCTGGATAGTTAAAATAAGGTCTGCACTTTGTGATGCTGCTAGTGGCAACATTGTTATTACTACTGTAAATATATTAGGAAACGAATAAATCTGATTGGTAATTGAAGGTTCTGGAAAAGGAAAACCCAGACCTGAAACAATAACAATTTATTTTATTCACAATCGTTTAGTAATATCCCTATTTCTGACTTTTAAAAAGTTGGAAAATCAGGTATACTAACTTTCACTTTCCAACCTGCGAAATGTTAAAAATAGTTATTTGTATAACAAGTTTTGAAAATATAGTTGCAATCGTTTAAGATAGCCAAAATATTTTCAATACATATATACACACTATTATTTCTACTCCTGCAAAAAATACAAAAATAACCATTAATTTTTTGATATTTTACGTAATTTTTTTAAATTTTTGTGATGTATAAATATTGTTGCGAAAACAATGGTCATTCAAAAAAAGCAAAACTGTGTTTCAAAGTGCCCAAAAGTGTGCGACAAAGTACTTTTTTGCACACTTAGGTACTTTAACACATTTGCGACAAACAGCTGCTTTCAATATTAAAAACAATGTCTAGAACAACCTCTAGCTACGAGTAGCTAACCTCGGCGCTTTGCACCTTGGTTAAGCCGGTATGATAATAATTCTGTTGAAACGTCAAATTAAGATCCAAAACTTTACACACCATTTATATAGTACGCGAAATAAAAGATGGCTAGGAATTTTAAATTAGTAAAAAATATTAATCGAGCGTACATTAGTCCAAGCAATAGGTAGTTCTACCTGGAAAAAATTCAAGAAGTTTTGAAAATTTGCAGGAAAGTGTAGTTTCATATCCCGAATAATATACTAAATTTGCGACCTTGAGGAGTCGCCGCTCCCTCCGCCATATTGAAAAAATGGCCGCCATTTTTGCTTTTTAGCGTTTATCTCGTAAATAGTGAATATTTCGAGAAAAGTTTTTATTGAAATAAATAGAATGGACAATTCTCTATAAAAATGTTGTATACAGTTTTTATATAAGTAGCACAGTTTTCGAGAAAATCGAGAAAATTAATTTGAGCATTTTCTATCAATTTAAATAAAGTAGTATTCTTGTCTTACCACACAAAACTGGCTGTAGTTTCTTAGCGAACAAAGGTAGGTATCGACTTCCGGTTTACAGCAATCGATTTCTTAGGTATTTTTTTATAAGAAATATAATTTCCAACTTTCTAGTTGTTCTTGTTAAGGAATAATTTTTGTTTATTCTTAAAAACATAATAAGAAAAAAAACGTTCATTTTTGCGTTTTTCAACTGTTATTTTTTAACGGATAAAGATATCGAATTTCTGTTTCAAGCATTCGGTTCTCCACACATTTGTATATAAGATACATAATTTAAAAAATATCTAAGAGGCAAAATATAATTTCCAACTTTCTAGTTGTTCTTGTTAAGGAATAATTTTTGTTTATTCTTAAAAACATAATAAGAAAAAAAACGTTCATTTTTGCGTTTTTCAACTGTTATTTTTTAACGGATAAAGATATCGAATTTCTGTTTCAAGCATTCGGTTCTCCACACATTTGTATATAAGATACATAATTTAAAAAATATCTAAGAGGCACGATAAATTCAGAATTTTTAGATATTCTTTGAAAAAAAACTGAAAAACATTATTTTTATTTATAATATTAAATCAGCTGTTATTTTTAAATGGAGTATAATATCGACTTGCGGTTTCCAGCATTAAATTCTTTGAAAATTTTTATATAACACTCAAAATTTTCAAAAATTTTTAAAAACCTTTGCTGTGTCAAAATTTGAGGATTTTCATAGAGAGAAAACAGTAAAATTTTGTATTAATTAGTTTTCATAAAGTTTAAACAAGTGTCGTTTTTACACAAATAAAAATATCAAAATTTGGTTTACAGCATTAGATTTGTTGGACATTTTTCTTTAAATTAAATTATTTTTAAATTTTATTAAGGCCTTAGTTAAGTCGATATTATAATATTTTTGCCGAGAGGAACCAGGTAATCTTAGTATTAACTTCGATTGTTTTGTGGCACGGGTTTTGTAGGGCTAATTAACCCTCTTCCTGCTAACCAGTCAAGCTGAAACTTGGCACATAGACTCGTCGCCGATGATAACGCATTCTGTCAAAATTTTGGACACCACGAACCTCCCCCCCCACAAATCATACTTCCGAGTCATTTCGTGTTTGGTATCATATAAAAACATTTGAAAAGGACTTTCGTAAAAAGAAATTCAAAATGGTCGTCCATTATCGGTCACCATTTTGAACACATTTGTCAGAATCATGCCGTGTTTGGTGTCATAAAAACATTTGAAAAGGATTACTAAAATAGAAATCCAACATGGCCGCCAATCAACGGTTTTAAATATCTACCTTTGTTTTGCGTTATTCTAATCATCGAAATTTTTGCTATTTATTAAAGTATTTTGAAAACATGAGAAAAATAAGATATTAAACGATTTTCATAATATTTTTATTTGCTTATTGAAACAGAAAGTTGTCCATATGTTAATATCAACTATGTCTAAACTGTCTAAACAACGTCTGCGCAACTATTATGTATGGTTAGCGCTTATATCTGACGTCAGACAATAAATGTCAGAGGCATCAATTTTTTGAATATTAGATCATAGTAGCTCTCTTATATATAAAATAATTGACACATTCATTTATTACCTGGACGAAGACAACGTAAAGTTTCCCGAAACATTGTATTAATACATAGAAACATAAAACTATACCCAAATAAATAATTTATTTATCATTATGATTTCTGAAAACTTCTATCAATGTATAAGACAAATAATTAACTAATAACTAGTCGTCAACAAATAAAATTCCGGCTGAAAAAAGAACATTTATGCAATCTCAAGAAATACGCTCTCATTTACATAGATATAACTCTTAAACTATTAACTCTACAAAAAAAGTTTTAATACAAAAGTTGTAGAGAATTGGTTGCTCACTTGAAAGCACCTTGAAGGACACTTTATTTCTCATTACTTGCATTACATTTTAAAATTTCAGTCTAGCCGAAATAAGAGTTTACAATTATTGCTAAATTTAAAACATTATTTTCAAAACATTTTTGTAATATACTTAATAAGAGATACACACATTCTCGCATTAAAATTATTATTTTAATTTTTCATTAATTTGGCGCCCTTTTTCATTGTTCACATTGATTGCCGCACCCTTGTCTCTGCATATATCAATATTTAGATTTGGCGCCCTCTTTAAATGCCGTCCGTAAAGATAATAATAATTGTAGAATTATATTAAAGGTAGAAAATATAAAATATACTGTCCACCTAGTTGCGGCGGTCCTACGACAGAATCGTTTGTCCGGTGACGGAACAGTTCTCCGTCTTGCCGTTCCGAGCTCTACGTTTAGAGGAAGACTTTTTTTAAATAAACGTAACTAAATTCATATTGGATATTTTGACATACTAGTACTAATATGTTCAAAGTACATTTATTAAATCATTAAATTATTCAAGAAACCTTTACAACTGTGAATTACATATTTAAAAAATAATACTCAAATAATGATTTTGATGGATTGACAGAAAAACATAAACTGAATGCTAGCGGTGATTCTAACCAAAGAATACAACAAAGACAACGATATGGAGAAAGACAGAGAAAGAGAAACATCCATTCGCTCGACAAAAGTTGAGAAGGAACCGACTTTTACGCTGAGCCGGACTTGTTAAATATTTCAAAGCTTCTGATTGGTTAGTCGGATAAACGATTCCGCCGAACGGAGAGCTTCGTAAGTACTAGCCTTAACGTTGACAAGTTATGAAACACATTATTGTTGTATCCGTGTTGTTTTTACATAAAAAATAACAAACAATAATTTTTATATATATTTTTTATAAATACTCGTACAAACACAATATTTTCTAAAAATCAAATCAAACCACATTTAAAAATGACGAGTGGCTGCTTTGTGCATTTATAGGACAAAAATACAATACTTACTCAAAACAACATTTTATCACACACTGAAGCATCATTAAAAACTATTTAACAACAAAACACTACGTCACAAAACACTTCGCAACGCTAGGTTGTTGTTATAAGTTTTACTGAATCCAGGATTAACAAAGCTGTCGCACGTTTCGTTAACGTCACGTATGTAAGTCCTGGTTGTTTACCGTTAGCGTTTGCATTGTGAATTTCTGTAATTCGTCGCGAGCGAATACTTTACTAATTAAGTGAAATTCACTGATTAAAGTCGTTTGTTTTGCTTCCCGCTTCTTTTGTTCTTTTTCGAGCTCAGACTGCGTTGTTTTGATAATTAATGACTTAATGAACGGAACTATTTTAAATGTTTTCGTAATAAAATGTAAATAGCAAGAAATCCAACTTGTAAGAAAAACTAGGATTCTGTAGTTTTACAAAGTCGAACTCAACTTTTAACGATTTTGTGCGTTATAAAATAAAAACTAAATTAATATTTTCAAGATATATGTTGCCGATTTCTGGTGATCTTTCGATGATATCACTTTTATGATCCTTCCTCTGCGACCTCACGAAATCGATCTCTCAGCATTATCACTTTCATGATCTCCATGCGACATCGCAAAATTTATATTTTAACGATATCACTTTTATAATCTGCAGGCAACCTCGCACAATAATTAATCTCGCAGCGAATTCACTATTCTGATCAAATGATCACCATGAGACCTCGCAAAATGTATATTGAGTGATATCACTTAAATCTTAAATGATTCTTTGCGATCTCCAATAACGGTAGGTATTTCCGCGATATCACACTATTATGATTTCCATGTGACCTCGCGAAATTAATCTCTCATTGATATTACATTTCCGATAACCATACGACCGAGTATACTATCTTGTCAAATTGATCACTTTTGTGATATCACGGAATATATTATAAATTCAAGTCCCAGGAACATCATTTATGTAAACTCTCTTTTATGGTTTTAAAAAAGTAAAAAATGTGACATCCATGTGATGTTTGTGGTACATAATAATAGAATATCACAAATGCGATCTCTTTGAAATTAATTGTAACATCACATGGATGAGACATAATATTTACTGAGGTATAGTGTAGGTAATTTTTAAAAAGTGTCAGTTGATCAAGCAGGAAGTCAGCTCCAGTCAAATAGTTTGTATGTGAAACAGAGACAAGTGAAAGATTTACAAAAATATTATATTACAACGAGTGGTGCCTGCGCTAAGTTGTTTACAATTACATAGCGTGCTAATCGTGTTGATGCCTGAAGCGAATGACTTAACTTAATAACTTAATGCCGGCGTGGCATGAAGCACGGTGCTCGATGGGGCATTTTGCTTGATGAAATACTGTCAAAATTATATTGAGAACTCACTGTGAAATCAGCAACAAATTTCCATATTTAAAATGTTCGATGGAATAGCGGCGATGTCATTTTTACGTTATTCATTTGTTCCATCGAGCACCGTGCTTCATGCCACCGGTGTGACATAGGCATAATGACATGCTAGAATAAATTGATGCCCGAGACCAGGAAGGTTCTAGATTAGCCGTGAGTATATAGACGCTACCTGAGAGGACAGTGAGTCATTTTACAATTGAATGGTGACATAGGTAAATAGAAGTGAATATTGATATACAGAAATAAATAATCAAAAATAATATATGGTGACATAAATACCCACTGTTTAGTGTTATTTAATGTTTAATTAAATAATCATAGTGTATACTTAAATAAATAATCGTAGTAGTAATAAATTTTTAAATCAGTAATATTAATATGTAATTAATGTTTTAAGTTTAATTCATAGTGTGTTTATTTTTATAATTAATAACTTTACCTTTTATATTTCGTTTAATAAATTTTTTATATAAATATACCTACGTGTTTTTTAAATTTTTACACTTCACCTAAATAAGTAAATAAAAACGTTACAATACTCTATAAAAATTTAAGTATAAAGGAGTATAAAAATAATAAATAAAAATAATAAAGTGCATCAAGATGTAAATATGCAGTGCTGAGTGATTACTTGAAAATTTTGAATGTTTAAAGTTTAAACATACTTTAAATGTAAGTATACATTTTAAGAATATGTGAGTTTTTGTTGTAAGGGGTATATGTATGTTAATGTTAAACTTGTTGAGATGAGAATAATAATAAAATATGATGTTTATATTATATTTCAAATTATAAAAGACAGACAACTTTTATTTAATTAAAACAACTATATAAACTCTGCTGTCTACTGTATCTATTACAAATTAATAAAAATAATAATGGAATAATGTTGATCCGAGGGGAAACACCGACACGATGAGCCACACTTCTAGGTTTATGGCAAGCCATTTTCGTACGTATATTATCTGATCACTTAGAGGTAATAATTGAATTTTTAACTATTTTAGTATCATAATAATATTAATATACTCTGAACCAATTCTATTTCATATTAAAATTAAAGCACACAATGCCGCCCATTTTCAATCCCAGTTACACTTTAATGACAATAGTGTTCGAGTGATTTGACCGCGGACATTCCGCAATTAACCGTAGCGCGTCCTCGAAGCCGAGTCACCGAGCCCGTCGTGCGTCTGCGGCCGGTGACCACACCGACACCGACACTGGTGTAGCCGATCAGGACCAGGACCTGGATCCGTAGACCCACCGGCCGGGATATTAATTCCATTCCGACCAGACTAGGGAATCAAGGGCTGTGGTTTGCCGGACGATTGACGCGGTACCAGCTGATGGTGAGATGCTGGCAATGTGGATGTGGTTAGAGGTCTATCAGCTATTACTGTAATGATTGTGAGGGGAAAGGAGGCGGATTTCATTATCTTTTACTCTTTGATAATATTTACAAAGGGCTAGTGCAAATTTCCATTATTCTTCTGAATTCATATTAAAGGGAGGAAAGTAAGTACAGGATGCGACAAAACAGACAGTGCAGTTTTGAATGACTATTAAAAAAGGTACAACTTACAGAAATGGGGTTTATTTTATACATCAAGTAAGATGACATCAGGAAGATGATGGCCCCTAGTGCCTAGTAGCGAGCGACACATTGATTTCTGAAGTTTTCGGCCGCATTTTGGCACATCTCGACGGGTACAGCAGCGATTTACTCCCGAATTCGATCCTTGAGTTCTTCCAAAAACATTTTCCTTCAGGTAGCCCCACAGGAAGAAGTCGCAAATGCTCAAATCAGGTGAGTGCGCGGACCATACCACATCTCCCCTCAGAGAGACGAGGCGTGCAGAGAACATCTGTCGCAGTTTGGTCATTGAAACTGGAGCAGTTATACAAAATCCTCCTTACTGAGCGGTCAGCAATGCCCAATGTAATTGCATGCTTCTGAGCTGAATTTCTAGGCGACTGTTCGATATCTTCTCTCACTCTCATTAAATTTTCGGGCGTTCTTACCTCGGTGTTGTCCTGACCAAACAAAAGTAACGACTGAAAACGACACGACCCTTCCGACACAATGAGACCTCTTCCAAGTTCCTATCCCACACCACACGGGATGTCGGATGTATCGGCCCTTCAAAACTGCACTGTCACTTTTGCCGCTCCCCCGTATATATTTTATTTCGGTTACTCGCGCCTACCGCACTCGAGTGTAGATTTTGAACTCATGCTAGATGAAGTCGCCTCCTGTAACTTATGTTTTAATATACAATTCTGTTTTAAAGTATATAGCCTAATAATTGTTAATTAATATTTCATTTATTTATCTCGTGAAAGAAATCTCTATTTAAATATCAACGCTTAATGGGGTATCTGCATGGTACTGAAAATTAGAATTTTAACACTATATGAACATAACGTTAGGTCTAAAACAATGGCGCAATCTGATGAACGCCTCACGAATTATATTTAGGTTAGTTACTTTTTCATACACTGTATTAATGGAGGCTTACAGGCCAAACTATTCTAGATGGCAGCCGTGTTCCAGTCCCAAAAATGTGATATATGAACGCACACACATTGTGTCATATCACGCGTGTATTTGAAATATCAAATAATGTAAACAAATATTGTAAACAGTGCGGTGTATGGTAGTAAATCATGTATGTTAATAATAATTAAACTAGGTTGGTTTACGGTTTTCTGCCATACCAGTTTCATTTTGTCATTTGTGGGAAACCGTAGCCCGTTCCTGATTTATTACTACAATTTTTGATGCAGCAATAAGGCATTTTTACAAAAAATAAAACTTTAACCACCAAATTACAAATTCAAAATACAAACATCTGATATCAGATATTTAAAACGTCAAATATATGGAGGGTAAAAATTTTAGTTCTTGGGTCTGGAACACTAGCGCCACTTTAAGTATTTCAGTCAATTTACGAAAGGGGGGGGGGGGGGGTTGTATAACTCCAGGCCACCACCAGATTTGGACTAGTATAGGTTTTTCGGGTCGCTGAATCCAAATTTCAAATTTCGGAAAATCGCCCGTGGGAAATGCGCGCTTCGTCCTTAAATTAGCAAAAAACACCCCTGGAAGGGGGTGTTTTTGTTATATTCTGACTGCGAGCCTTAATTTAGCCATAGCATATGTTTTTGGGGTCGCTAAATCCAAATTTCAGAAAATCGCCCATGGGAAAAGCGCGCTTTACCCTTAAATTAGCAAAAAACAATATAACAAAAACCACCCCTGAAAGGGTGAAGCGCGCATTTTCGATAAAAAATGACCTGAAATTTGGAGTCAGCGACCCAAAAAACCTATACTATGGCAAAATTAAGGCTCGCAGTCAGAATATAGCTATATTTTGTCTTTTGCTAATTTAAGTGTGAAGCGCGCATTTCCCATGGGCGATTTTCCGAAATTTGGATTTAGCGACCCAAAAAACATAACTATGGCTAATACAATGGCTAAATTAAGGCTCACAGTGAGGATGTAGCAAAAACACTCCCTTTCAGGGGTGTTTTTTTGCTAATTTAAGGATGAAGCGCGCATTTCCCACGGGCGATTTTCCGAAATTTTAATTCAGCGACCCGGAAAACCTATACTAGACCAAATCTGGTGATGGCCCGGAATTATACAACCATTGACTGGACTAAAGCCCCCATTATTTACTTTACCGCTTTGCTTAATACTTATTTTGTTATTCTGCACATTTAGTAAATATCCTGCACAATTTATAGCATTTTACATTTTTTTAATTCACATTATTCAAAGTATATTCTGCTTAACCTAGTTAGTAGTTATTGTTATTATTGTCTATTGTTCTATTCATATACTGGTGTATTATTGTTGTATGGTTTTTTCTCTTTTTGGTGTTAATTAAATATTGGTTAAAATTTGCTATTTGTTTTTTGATCTTATTTCACGTAACTTTTGGTCTAATTAATTTAACTAAGCCCTTCAGGCGTATATATTTGCATCAATTTAAGTTAAGAAATTTTTGATTTACTTTGTTTGTTATATGATTTCGCTACTAGTAGTAAGTACACTCTACACTGTTTCTTTCTCTTTGCTGCATAGGATATTATTTTGCTCCAACTGTAGCTTGGTTACCTAATATTATTTATGTGGGCCATCCCCTAAACTCCTATCACTCCTCAGCAAAGAGTGACTTTCTGTTAAGTCTTCCAGATCAGCTCCTGGAAGTGATGTGTGTCTACCTATCTCCATCCTGTAAGTACCTACTGCTATTTTTATAAACTATTTGCTTACGCATACTTGCATCACGCATCTTAAATGGGTCAACCCTCAACTGTAAATTGGTAAAAATACCTACAAATTTTATTTTAAAAAAATTATACGTTTTTTAGTAAATTGAGATTAAGAGGAATCCCCAGTGGTTTGTAAAACATGGTTTCGTATTATACTGATAATTAGTTACCTATATTAACATTCTTAATTTTTTTCTGAAATATAGCAAGTTTAATGCTTACTGGGTCTTTCTGTTGTTTTGAATATTTTAAAAAAATTCTTATTAATTAAATAATAACATCCAAAATAAGGCATATTTTACGATATTTTAACTAAATGTAGATATCTTATTAAGGCTTAAATTAAAATTTTAAAACAATAGAAAGTAAGTATGAACCTTATACTTCAATGTAGTGCAAGTATTTTTTATGAAATTTGCACGTAACTGCAAAATTTAGTATAAAACAAAACCCCTTTTTCGGTACAAATTGGCTAAATATGGTTCATTCCTCGAATCAACCGATGTCGTCACAATGGATAACAATGGTTTGTGACGGCATCGCTTCATTCGTTAAATGAACCTTCAAGGCTAGTGGGGATTCCTCTTAAGGTAGTACGAGCGGAAGCAAATTCACTGAAGTTAGGTGCATATAGACATTGCCTGCTGCATACTTCACAGCTCTACATGAATTTTGTCTTGGCAATGCCGCGCGCCCGTTCATCTCTTTCTATCTCTGTTTCCGTCGCACTCACACACTCGCCGTTGCATTGCAAATAATATAATAATATTTATAATTTATGAGAAATGCAATGTTTGAACTACATTACTAATGCTAATGCACACTTCATCATGATCATTTTTCTAATTCTCTGTTCCTTTCAAGTTTTACTCTCTCTGGCTCAGTCCTCTGTTGCCACGTCAAGTTGTTATACGAGAACAAGTGCTCAAGAGTAACATTTTTTCGTTTTTACAAAAAATCTGGGCAGAGAAGATTGATTCTACAGTTGTCAATTTGTTCCCTGTCGTTCATTACATGCAACGAAACATTTTTATGAAAATCCATGGAGAAGATTTCATGCTATGATCAAAAATAGGCCGAATCCCATTTGACTGTGGCAAATGACGGCAAACTTAAAAATTAATTTTCTCCATAATTGTTCAGACAAAGTTCATAATTTGAATTGGTGTTCTTGGGACGTCCTACTACAATTTTGAAAAAAATATTAATAAAATCCATGAAAGTGACGTGTACCGCTCGTACTACATTAAATTTTCTGTGATGTTATTTGTGTGAACAGAAGGTAGGGAAACATAGTTAAGAATGTAACCTGTAGATAGCGCACGCTAAAAAAAAAAAATTATTAATAATAACTGCGAAACTTTCAAAAAATAACAGATTTTCAAGTGAAACCAGCAAAGCTAAAATTTTGTATAATGATAATTTACCAATTATATTTAACAGAAAAATATGTTAGCTGGATAGGACAGGTTAGCTATTCAGGTGAACAGTGACACAGACAGTGTCAAAATAGTGACACATCGTTTTCATTTTATGTAAACAGTAGAAGAATATAATAAACGATGTGTCCCTATTTTGACACTGTCACTGCCACTGTTCACCTGCACAACTAACAAGGTTATGCACCTGCCCTGTCCAGCTAATATATTTTTTTGTTAAATATAATTGGTAAATTATCATTATACAAAATTTTAACTTTGCTGGTTTCACTTTAAAATCTTTTATTTTTTGCAAGTTCCACAGCCTCTTAAAATCTTGAGCCACGCTTTCGGACCAGCTAACACTGCAATTCTTAATTAGTTATTATAGAACTAATTATATTACAAAAATCAGCTTTGCTGAAATGGTCCGGTCAAATTTGACGCCAGCTCCCGGACTATTATTTTGTACCGTTACCGGAGAAAGTCAAGCAGAATGAGTTTATACGGAATAGTTTTAGGTGGCGTGGAATATCGTGTCATCTTCTATTGTATTATATGGATGGTTTTTAGGTGGTCAAAAATGGTTGTGGGTATCAGATTTCTTCATTTAGTTCATGCGACCTTATTTTGCACCTTCCTATATGTTTAAATCTGCTTGCCTTTGCTATTTCCTGTGTTTGCATCTTGAATTTATACCGAATCTAAAATTCTTGATTTAAATTTTCCTGTGAATGAATCTTTTGATTCATGTGATGCAGCTTTATGTGTTTGAATATTTTAGATTTTTATTTGTATGTGTCAAATGGGCCCGGTGCCCATTGTACGTATACATTTATGTTTATAAGTCAGTTTTCTTGATATGGTGGGAGGTTCTGTGCTGGCCACATCAGATTTTTTATTATATATGTATTGTAGTTGCATAAAAAATATTGTGTATAACTCGTCTACTAAGTGTGTTTAGTGCCTTAGAGAATAAACATTCATTTCGCAGCCTATGCATATAATAGTTACTAATACAGACACACATGCGCGCACGCACACACACACACACGCACGCACGCGCG